>SRSE01000179.1:0-15000 GCA_005024645.1 Planiliza haematocheilus | reverse complement strand
AAAAACATGAGGATGTGTTTTCCTGGAGTACATCAAGACTACATGTCCCAGAAGCCTTTGCTTTATTGTTGTTTTTCTGTTTCCTGTAGAAGGAGTCGATGTATTTCAGGTTTGGTTGAGTGATGGACTCTGGGCCAATCAGAAGTGACTTTGCAGGTGGGACTCAAGTTAAAGTTCGTCTGGAGGAGACTCACCTGTGAACTCACCTGTGTGTGACGAACGCTGTGTGCTGTGGAACAGTGGAAAAGAGTTCTAACGTCACCTTGAAGCTTTTTGCTGACTGAGATACTAGAACGTATCGGTCCAAGAGCTGTTTTGATGATTGATTGTTTTGTGTGCAGGGTACCATGTAGTCTTCTTTATCCTGCAGTCAGGTGACGCACGTTTGTTTCTTTGTTTGGAAAAGTAGAAAAGTATTTAATGGACTTTCAAACGGGAACGTCTTGGCTAGGAAACTGTTAGCGGAAACGCCAGGCGTTGGCTGTCACTGAGGACGAAGGAGGCAAATGTGGATCAGCAACGGTAAAAACCCCAAGCGCTTGGTTGTTTTATTTCTTTTGAACTTTTTTTATTTCCCTACCTTCTATCATTTTGGACATTTTCCTCTTGTGTTACTTTGGTTTCATTGGCTAGTAAATCTGCTCATTAAGTTTTCAGTTAAAGTATTTGAACGTAAAGTATTTACTTTATTTTGTGCTTGTTTGTGAGGTTGACCTGAATATTGTAATAAATGCGTGTTTTCCCTTTTAGCTATAAATAGGGTGTCAAAACCTCTGAACAAACGCGCAGACAAGGATGGTGTATAGGGAACAATCTTTATTAACGGACGACGAGAATTCATAAAACACGTGGGGGGCGCCGATCTGACAGGGAGGTGCCGGTCGAGGGCGCAGGCTTCTTCTGTGGGGTCACAAATACAGGCTCGCCTCTAACACCAATGAGTGCCAATCCACTGCATATCAGCTAGCTTCCTGTAGCTTTTAAGGCACACTTTAGCACAGCACACAATATGCAACACCCGACACACGGCTAACCTGCAGTATGGCCCCACTAGACCGCCCACCCACAAGCCCGTCACTCCTGCCTCGACAACCCCACCACTTCAGATCAAATATAAAAATAGGCCGACCTAAACACACGTACACACAAAATAACAAAGACATACAAAGTTAAATGAGGGACTGTACTTAACTCGCCCGCTCGGCGAGACCCTCCCCCGGGGTCTGAGCTTATGCCACCGTCCAACTCCCCGGGGCAACGGCTTTGCTGGACGGCGAGACAGGAACTGGCTGGCGACCAGGAAGGCACGCTGTGGAGGCCGCGCAGGGAGCGATAGCCACACGGCACTCTCTCTAAAAAGGGCCCTAATTTAGCTACAGGAGGCAACCAGCCTCCCCTCCTAACACGCAGATCACGACTCCCCCTGGCTACCTGTCTTCGTCACCGGCAGCTCTAGATCACTGCGAACGACACCCTCCCCTGCCAAAAGAGTACCGTGTCGCCAAACGTGTTGCTCTCTCCTCTTCCACGCCACCTCTGCCACACTTATCAGCCTGTCTTTCCCCACACCATCCCTCACAGCTGCACCACATCGCTAATCAGAGAGTCCTGCTCCTGACGTCACCCACCGGGTCTCTCCTAATGTCACCACAATATTCTGGAGATTTATTGGAGATGGGAGAAAGGAAATGTTTGTTGTTTGCCTTAACAGAATATTTAGAGATGAAGAAGTTCCAAAGGAAAAACACCAGTAAATTGTGGTTAATTGTTTTAATTCTAATATTGACTTTTAGTGTGGATTTCTATATTTACTAAGTTTACTCAAGAGTATTATTTGCTGATTTGAAGTTCTAGTTTTTATTGCAAAGGCTTGGTACATGGCAAACTTAACTTGTGTTTCTCCATCCAGAGCAGGTAGTGTACAGTCAAGTCATTCTGACGACAGACTCGTCGTCATATTTTTGTCTTGTGAACATGAACCTGTACATGCACCCATACATCCATACATGCATACCTGCACACAAATACATACCTAACATGCTCATACTCGTTCTCGTCTCCTCCCTCTTATCCGGGTCCAGGTCGCGGGGGCAGCATCTTCAGCAGGGAAGCCCAGACAGCCCTCTCCCCAGCCACTTCAGCCAGCTCCTCCAGAGGAACCCCCAGGCGTCCCCAGGCCAGACGACAGATATAATCCGTCCATCGTGTCCTGGGTGGTTCTCCGAGGTCTCTCCATGCCCGAAACACTTCTCCCGGGAGGCAGCCAGGAGGCATCCTTACCAGATGCCCTAGCCGCCTCAACTGACTCCTCTGGACGTGGAGGAGCAGCAGCTCTACTCTGAGCTCCTCCCGTATGTCCCAGCTCCTTACCCTATCTCTAAGGCTGAGCCCTGCGAAGGAAACTCATTTCAGCCGCTTGTATTCGCGATCTTGTTCTTTTGGTCATTAACCAAAGTTTATGACCATAGGTGAGGACTGGGACGTAGATCGACCGGTAAATTGAGAGCTTCACCTTTCTGCTTAGCTCTCTCTTCACCACGACCAACCGGTTAAGCATCGTCATCACTGCAGATGCTGTCCCGATCCACCTGTCAATCTCTGGCTCCCTCCTACCTTCACTCGTGAACAAGATCCCGAGATACTTGAACTCCTCCACTTGAGGCAGGACCTCCTCCCCGACCCAGAGTGGGCAGTCCACACTTTTCTGACTGAGGACCATGGCCTCATCCCAGTCGTTGCATAGACCCATTCTCTCACCTGTGGAATCTCTGATGCCTTCAGGTGTCTTCAAATGACTCCACCAGCTGTTGCTGTACCCACCCAAATGAACCAAAATTCTCATTTGGTTCCACTTTGTAGCTGAGATGTATCCCCCTTTAGGCAGAGCTCTGGATTTGAGGAGATCTCTGATCTGAGCCAGTTACTCAAAACATTTACAATCAGAGTCCAGAAAGATCTGATTCAAACATATTCCCACATAAAGTGAAGGAAAGTTCCAGTCTCTTTTTTGCATTTCCAACACAAATCATCAGAAAAGTTTCATCTTCTACAGTCTAGATCCAGTCAGTTTGTAAAACTCTGAGGCTTTTGGTTTTCCGGTACAAATTCAGGATTCTGTTCAGCGATCCAGATAAATAGTTGAAATAGTAACCTGCTAAATTTTAAGCAGCCCTTAGTTGGAAGCTGTCTCTCAGTCTGTTGGTTGTGGTTCTGATGTTTCTGGACCTTTTCAGTGAAGGGAGACGTACATACAGTCCATGTCCCAGATGGGTGGGATCTGCAGTGATCAGGCTGGACCTCTTTCAGACCCGGTTCACATGGACTGAGTCCAAGTCTGAGAGAGGACCCCCCACAATCCCCTGTGCAGTTCTTATCACCAGAGCTAAGTCCAACCACACTGTCACACAGAGACAGAGGACGGGTTCTCTTGTGTCCTGTAGAAGTTAGTCAGTAGTCGACAGGAGAGTCCAGCCTTCTTCAGGATGAGGAGCCTCTGCTGGAGCTTCTTCACCAGGTGTGCAGTGTTGACAGACCACGTCAGGTCAGCTGTGATGTGGATGCTCGACCTCCTCCCCTTGAATGAGGAGAGGAGCGTGCTCTGTCTTCCTGGACGTCCTGTAGTCCACAGTGTCCTCCTTGGTCTCCCTGGTGACAAGGTTGTTGTCTGAGCACCACTCCTGTCTGAGTCCAATGGAGAAGCTGGTCACCTCCTTCTTCCTCCCGTCGTGCTCCAGTGAAGCTGCAGTGAATCAGATGGAAACCTTTCATAGAGTGGAAGACCCGGCACCAGCGCCTCATAGAAACATTCAGACTGTACCGTTCTGTATTCATGCAGAGCTGAAGACTGAGAAGAAGTTCAGTGAAATGCAAATAAACTAGAGGACACTTCCACAGAACTTAGTTTTCCTTGGTCTAGCTACCAAGGAAATACAGAGGAATTAAAAACTATATTCTAACTTAATCCAACAGTTATGGAAGTGAGTTACAGCACACGGTAAATATGGTAAAAACACTTTGAAGAAGGCTGCTGCTTCCTAAATTTGAACTTGATCCTGTGGCTCTTCAAGGTAAAAACTTTCAGGAGGAAAACCGGTTGTGTTGAGAACATTTTGTTGTACATATCTTTAATGAAATTAGTGGTGCTTTCATTCCTGACTCATTCATTGGGTTTAACTGTTAGACCTATAGACCAGTAGCTGTGCGACACAGTGACAAACTCCAGCAGACTACGTTATGGACATAACATCCAAATGCTGGACGCAGGAGGACGGTTGAAAAACCAAAAGCACACAGACTGAGGTAGATAAAAACTCAGGAACCAGAAGGAACAGAGCTCAGAAACAGAGACGTCCAAACAAAGAGGAGATGACTAGTGTGAGGAAATAAAAAAGCATTTAAAGCATGAAACATACGACACTTGTGAGTAACAGCCTCTAGATGTTAACATACGTGAAGGGAGTGGAAGTAATTCACTGCCGTTCTCTTGTTTAATACAAATAAATAGTTGACCTTGGCAAGAGCAACTTGAGCAATCAAAGCAGAAAACAAAGCCTCAGCATCTGTGAGCAGACCCTGTGTTCACCAGTAACTCCAGTGGCTTTGTTCCAGTGCAGACAGGTTGGGACTGTTAAAAATCACTGCAGTTAATATTCTAGATAAAAGAAGAGAATCCTTTATTTATCCCACAGGGGGGAATTTATAGTGTTGCACTAGTATACACCAATCAGCCATAATATTATGACCACCTCCTATTATTGTCCAGGTCTCCCTCCACAACAGTTCTGACCATAGACTGTATATAAATATGGACAACACGTCTCCTCTTCCTCTCATTGGCCAAACTGATGCCATTTTCCCAGGGATACGGGCGGCGCCATCTTGTGACTTTGGAGCTAGAGTCTGATCAGTACGATCTGAGGGGGGAGCCACCTGGAGCCGTGATATCGATGCCCCGCCCACACCTCCTCCAGACTCACTCATGTTTTAGTTTAATTAATACTACGCTCTGCTCTACCTCCACCACTTACAGGGACATGATGGATTAGACACTGTAGTTATTTATTTTTTTCAAACTCTCACGGTTCCAGGGGACCACTTTAAGGAACGGTTGGCATGGCAACTTGAGGTCATCGTGATATCACATCCTGTTTCTGTGTCAAATAATGCACTAATAAACAAAACTTATCCAAAAACAATGAAACTTGAACATCAACATTATATTAACAACCTACAATGACAGATAAAAATTTACATTAACTAATCTAGTGAATCTAGTGAATGTGGAGGCCAGGGGGGTATTCCAGAAAGCAGGTTTACTGGCTTAACTGGATATGTTAACCCAGAGTTAGCGGTAAACCTGGAATTTAAGTTCCAGAAAGCTCAAATATGATCAGGCTATGTAAGTAACTATAGTAACATAGGCTCTGAACTTAACCTGGTAGGGGTAGGTTTTGTTCAGGTTATGTTCGGGTACTTAATCTTTAAACTGGTCATTTTCGAACATGCAAGGCTACACAAATTAGACATAAGTGATTCAGGCGTAGGTCTATTAGGGAAAATACATTGCACTAGTTCATTCTGCTCCTCCTGGGAGGTTGAGGGCTCCGATGACGTGCCACCAGGAATCCCCTCCGTCATCGGACGCCCTCGACTGATGCTGATCGCCAGCTCCTCTGCAGGGGTGAGGGGGGACACCGCTGGCCCAGAACCGGTCTTCCTCTCCTCTGCTTTCTTCCTATTGGCTATGAAATGAATGTACCTTGTTGCAATATGGCAATTCAAGAATATAATACTTGATATGTGATGTCTAAGACGATGCACCCAGTATCTTACCAACTTGTAATGAACTTTTTATTGAAGTCAAACAAACAAATAATACAGACAGGGAGAGATCCATTCATTCAATCATAGAGCCAACAAGGCCAGAAAATTACTCCCTAAGTTGTTATTTTCTTTTTTTTCAGAAAAACAAGAACAAACAAACAAAAAAAACCCAAAACAAACACACACCACCATAGACCACCACACTGACACCTCCCAGCAGACAAGCACACCAAATCAGCAATCACATTACATTGTCATGGCAACCATTAGCCCACAGACAACCAGTCAGTAAAAGGGCTCCAAGTGGGCATATATTGATCCAGTTTATCCAGTAGAGAGTACGTCACCCTCTCGTAGGCAGCTAACTGTGCCATTGTTGTAGTCCATTCTTCATAAGGAGGTGGCAGTCTTTTCCTCCAGTGTCTTAGCAGTATTCGTTTTGCTGAGCTAAGATAATCCATCTTTTTTCAAAGCAAGTAAAGTCATTGTCCTTGAGCTCAGTGGTCGATCCCAAGACACACAGTTTTGCAGAGATTTTAAATCTTTTGTGCAGGACTTCAAATATAATCTGATGAATGTTGTTCCACCAATCCTTAAGTACTGGACATGTCCAAAGTATATGAAGTATAGAAGCACCACTTCCGTCACATCTCCAGCAAGAGTCTACAGGTATTAATTTCCATTTATACAGTTGTTGTGGCGTCCGATGCCATCTATGTATTATTTTCAATTGAATAAATCTATTACCCATTTCTTTATACACTGTATTGACGTTGTTTAAACATGACTTCCAATCTTCAGGAGATATGTCCATAGCCAAGTCACCTGCCCAGTGTTTCTTAACCTTGAGCAGAGGGTCAGATAATTGTTCCTGCAATAAACTAACAATCTTAAGAGTAATGCCCTTGCCTGAATTTGATTTATTTAGCAGTTCTTCAATTGGGCTGCCTGTAGGGCAGGTAAGTGGGCCTCCTAACCATTTAGATAGAGTGCTTTGCATTTGGACATATCTCCAGTATTGGTTATGTGGTAGTTTGTATCTATCCACTATTTGGTTAAAGCTTAAAAATAGTTTAGTGTTACTATCGAACAGATGTAAAATGTAATTTATCCCCGCTTTTTGCCAAATAGTCCAGTTAACCGTTTTATTCCCGATTAGAATTTGCTTGTTGTTCCACAGTGGTGCATGCGGGGATTTCAAAAAGTCCCAACGCCCTGCTCTATGTAATTTATGCCACATTAGTTTAGTATTAGCGATAATAGGATTCTCATTATGTGATGAAAGTTTTGTAATAAATAGCTCGGACCAAGGGGATAACCCTCCACTCACTTCAGTTTCTATTTGGAACCAACTTAGTCTATCTCCTGCCCCATCATTAGTTAACCATGTTCTTATGGGTTTCATATTGAAGGCCCAGCTGTACCATCTGAAGTTGGGAAGAGAAAATCCCCCTCTTTTTGTGTGGGCCTGTAATTTCTTTATTCCCAAACGATGAGGTGAATTGCCCCAAATGAAATCTAGGATAAGTGTGTCAAAATCTCTAAAGTAGGACTCGGGAATGTTCAGAGGGAGGTGGGAAAGTAAATAATATATAACTGGTGCAGACATCATTTTAATAGAATTTATTTTTCCCCAGAGTGAAAGGTGGATTTTAGACCATCTGCCAAAATCTGATCTCATCTTCTGAAGCAGAGGGTTGACGTTCTCTCGGACCATATCTTTGAAATCAGGAGTTATTCGAATGCCTAGATATTTGATGCCTTTAGAAGCCCAGCGAAATTTCCATCGATGTAAGAGGGTAGATGGACAATGGCCTGATAAAGGCATGGCCTCCGATTTGTCCCAGTTAATGCGATATCCAGATAATAATGTGAACTCTTCAATACAGTTTAATAAATTAGGTATGGATTTTTCTGGTTGCGTTAACATTACTAACATATCATCTGCGTACAATAAAAGTTTGTGATGGATATTGCCCACTGTGATTCCATGTATATCTGGATTATTCCTTAGTTTCTGTGCTAAGGGCTCCAAGGCAAGCACAAACAGACCTGGACTTAAGGGGCAGCCTTGTCTTGTAGACCTATGTAACTGGAATGGATTAGATATAAGACCATTTGTCAAAACACAAGCATAGGGGGTATCATACAAAGTTTGATCAATGTAATAAAAATTTTCCCAAAGCCGAATCGTTCAAGGGTTTCAAAAAGATATGCCCATTCGACACAATCGAAGGCTTTAGCCGCGTCTAGTGACAAAGCGATTGTTGGATCGGTGGAGTCATATACTGAACACTGGAGATTGACAAGCCGTCTAATATTATCGGAGCTATAGCGATTTGGGATGAAGCCTGATTGGTCCATGTGAATAATGCCTCCAATGACTTTAGATAAGCGATTAGCTAATATCTTTGCTAAAATCTTTTGATCACAGTTAAGTAAGGAAATAGGTCGGTAGCCACTAGGATCCAAATCATCTTTCCCCTTTTTGTGAATGAAAGATATAACTGCAGTGTGCATTGACTGTGGTAAGGTGCCAGCTGTAAATGCATCAGAGTAGACCTCGAGCAATATAGGGCTAATAATGTCTACAAATGCTCTGTAAAAATCAGCAGGCAATCCATCTAATCCAGGAGATTTATTTGATGGCATGCTTCTGATTGCTTGAGAGATCTCCTCGAGTTTTATTGGCGCCTCCAAAAAGTCTCTGTCACTCTCAGTTAGTTGTGGGAGGTTAAGATCAGAAAAAAACCTATCAAATTTCTGCTTATCTAAATCACCTTGTGATGAGTAGAGAGTTTCATAAAAGGATCTAAAACTTTCGTTGATCTGTTTAGAGGCGGTAGAGATATGGCCATCTGGTTGCCTCGTGCCAGCTATATGGTTCATACTATCCTGTTGCTTTAAACGGTAGGCCAGCAGGCGACCAGGTCTTTCACCCATTTCCCAGTATGCCTGTTTGGTCCGAAACTAAGCATACTCAGCTTTTTTGTGGTATATTTTATTTAGTTGAAATTTAGTAGCAATAATTTTGTTCAGTGTGGATCTATTCTTGTTCTGAGAATATGAGACTTCAAGTATTTTAAGTTCGCTCTCTAGTTTGTTAGTTTTCTCATTAGCTAGTCTTTTCCTGTAAGAGGCATAAGAAATAATTCTCCCTCTCCAATAAGCTTTTAAAGTATCCCACCATATTGAAATTCTACTATCTTGCTTGCTATTTGTTTCCTTAAAGAGTGATGTTTCATTCCGAATCATCTCAAGGAATGAGTTATCTTTCAATAAGGATACATTTAGGCGCCATCTGCGGCTTTTAGGTGTCTGTGAAAATTTTGTTAGGCAGAGAAAAACTGGGGCATGATCTGAAATGATTATATTACCTATATCCGAGCTGAGGGAAAAATCAACTAATGATTGAGAAATTAAAAAATAATCAATCCTAGTGTAGACGTTGTGGGGAGAAGAAAAGAAGGAATAATCTCTTGCATCTGGGTGTATTAGCCTCCAGATGTCTTTTAGACCCAGGTCAGTGGCAAGTTGTCTAATGGCAGCCGCTGATCTGCTTTCTGTATTACGTCTGGGCAATGATCTGTCGAGGTCTTGATCTAATATTTGGTTGAAATCTCCACCAAGTATTATCTGAACATCCACGAGGTCCAAGAGAAGTTGAGATAGGTCATGAAAAAACTCTGGCTTATCAAAATTGGGTGCGTAAATATTACAGAGAGCAACTGGGGTATCCAGGAGTTGACCATACACTATCACATAACGACCTTCCGAGTCTATTAACACATTTGTTTCATTAAAATTAATTGCCTTATTAATCAAAATGGAAACCCCTCTGCTTTTGCCAGTTCCTGGACTTGAGAAAACCTTCCCCACCCAAGAGGACCTTAATTTCAAAGATTCTTTCATGTTTAGATGTGTTTCCTGGACAAAGGCTATATCAACTTTAGCTGATTTCAGATATGTCAGAATTTTCTTTGTATCTTACCAACTTGGACAATGTTTTTATATTTTGTTTTCTCTTGAGGGCGGTCGGGTTACATCTCATTAAAAATAATACAACATATGACAAGGTAGTCTATAGTATAAGAAAGTCTCATACAAAGCAGTTAATATGTAGAATAATATCTACTGAATTATTGTGATTCTGACATACATTAATGTGCTCTATAGGTCAACACCTTGTGCTGTTCTTCATGTTTTCCAATCCAACAAAACAACAACATCGTAATAAATCAATACAACACACACCAAGGATGAAGCTTAGAAAATAAAAACAAGCCCCAAGTTACATATTGAATACCACATGCAGTGTTAATGCAGTCAACTTATTCTGATCACACCCATCATGTCTGAGCCATGATGAAACGCTGCAGGTTGGGTTATGTTTACCATTTCTAACATGAAACGTAGTCAACAAGTCAGTGATCACCAACATTTCTGCATAAGAAGATCACATACAGACTGCAGACATATGCATGGAAGGGACAACAAATAAATACAAATCAGAGACGACCACAAGGAGACACAGCGCGTTGATCACGTTCTGTTCCAAGGCTGCAGTTTTAGTACGTGATGTAATAATGGAAATCGTTCAAGAAACAAGTACATTTCCCTTTCTTTATCTCCTTTTAGTCGCCCATGCCAGATTTAAATGCTGAAGTGTCTGGAAAAAGAGAAGAAGTGAGTGAAGACTGGACATCCAAGCTGAGACGTCTGGTATTAATTCTAACCTGAAGACTTTGATCTAAAGTGTCATAATGTTCAGACTTTGGCCTGTGTTTATTTGATTTGTTTGCTGTGGTTCAGTTGTTCATTTACAGCTTTGATTCAAATGTTAAACAATAGTAACTGTACTTTGTTTTCTAGAGAATGAATAAAAATAAAGCTTTTATGAAAACAGTGAATGATAAAATATGTTTTCAACACACAAACCATTCATCATTACTAATTAGAACAAAATAGAAGAGTTCCCTTCACTACTGCTGATCAGGAAATAACCACAGTCCCTCCTTCTTTGTCACGTGTTTAGATTTCTGATGCAACTGTTGAATCGAGTTCAAACCTGCAGCTACTTCCTCCTCTGAAACATTTTCTCTTTTCCTGTTGTGAAGTGAAGCAGTTCCTCCGTGCAGCTCCAAACAAGTAAGTAGGCTCTAACCGTTTGTATTGACTGTAGATTATTTACCTGACTGATGGTAGGTCATTCATTCAGATCAGGAAATCAGATCAAATCAAAAGTTTTCACATTCGCTCCTTTAAACGTTAACGTGGAAAATCTTGCTTGTTCAGCACTAGTTAATAAATGTCAGGATAATAAGAGCAATTTACGTTCTTTCCACCAGCTTCTCCGTCCATATTTGTTTGGATCCATGACAGAAGTAAAGTAGCTGCTGTGTATTTGTAGATTATTGGCTGCTGCACTGAAAAAGGAAACAAAGATGTCCCCATGAAAGCTCCACAGTTGATATTTGAGTCATTAAATACGTCTTAACATGTGTTTGCTTTTCATAACTGTGCTCAAACAAACACCTAAATGTGTGGTTTGAAGGTTTTCTTTGCAGCAGTCTGAAAGAAGACATGTTATAGAAGCAGAAGAGAGCAACATGTGAAAAGTGACTTGAGCCATGGATCAAAAACATGGATTTAGCCTCTAGTGTCTCCTTAAAGTCTTCACATCTTCCAGTAATGATCTTCTTCAGTATTTTAGCTGCAGCTTCAGTATCAGTGAGTGTTACTGTGTTTTCAAGTTGAATCTGAATCAACAGTCGACTGACCAATAGACTTCTAATGACTAAAATAAAAGCTGCTTAGAGCTGATCTTTTTAGGGGACTGAATTAATCAGCATTAAAAGCTCATCCAGTAGAATTAGTGTGTAACTGTAACATGTCTGTGGCGTCTATGACCATGAATGATGTGGATTTGATTCTGATTTGTTTTGTAGTCTGCTCCTCTTCCTGGAACAAGAGTCTGATAACTCCTCCCTCTTCCTGGAGCAGCTCCACTCATATTTCCTCATGTTTCCTTGTTCCCTCCCCTTTAGATCTCTACATTGAAGATGGGTGTAACCAGCATGTGGTGAAGTGTGAGAGCTGACAGGCTCCATTCACTGTACAATCACATGTTGTTCAGATCAGAGCTCAGACTAGTTTCACTTCTAGCAAACAGAAACTCACACAGTCGTCGACACTGAGAGGTGAAATGGAGCAGAAAGGAGTTGAGCTGGACAGAGAAACCTTCTCTTGTTCCATCTGTCTGGATCTACTGAAGGATCCTGTGACTGTTCCCTGTGGACACAGCTACTGCATGAACTGTATTAAAAGCCACTGGGATGAAGAAGACCAGAAGGGAATCCACAGCTGCCCTCAGTGCAGGAAGACTTTCACACCGAGGCCTGTCCTGGAGAAAAACACCATCATAGCAGAGTTAGTGGAGCAGCTGAAGAAGACTGGACTCCAAGCTGCTCCAGCTGATCACTGCTATGCTGGACCTGAAGATGTGGCCTGTGATGTCTGCACTGGGAGGAAGCTGAAAGCCTTCAAGTCCTGTCTGGTACTGTTTGGTTTCTTACTGTGAGAAACACTCCAACCTCACTATGACGTAGCACAATTAAGAGACACAAGCTGGTGGAGCCCTCCAAGAAGCTCCAGGAGAACATCTGCTCTCGTCATGATGAGGTGATGAAGATGTTCTGTCGTACTGATCAGCAGAGTATCTGTTATCTCTGCTCTGTGGATGAACATAAAGGCCACGACACAGTCTCAGCTGCAGCAGAAAGGACTGAGAAGCAGAAGGAGGTGGAGGTGATGCTAGAAAAAATCCAGCAGACAATCCAGGAGACAAAGAAAGATGTGGAGCTGCTTGGACAGGAGCTGAAGGCCATCACTCACTCTGCTGATAAAACAGTGGAGGACAGTCAGGAGATCTTCACTGAGATGATCCGTCTCATCCAGAAAAGTAGCTCTGATGTGAAGCAGCTGGTCAGATCCCAGCAGGAAACTGAAGAGAGTCGAGTCAAAGATGTTCAGGAGAAGCTGGAGCAGAAGATCACTGAGCTGGAGAGGAAAGGCTCCGAGCTGAAGCAGCTCTTAAACACAGAGGATCACAACCAGTTTCTACACAACTACCCCTCACTGCCACCACCCAGTGAGTCTACACACTCATCCAGCATCAAGATTGGTCCTCGGAGGTACTTTGATGACGTGAAAGCAGCTGTGACAGAGCTCAGAAAGAAACTACAGGACACTCTGAGAGAGACATGGACAAACATCTCACTGACAGTGACTGAAGTGGATGTTTTACTGCCACAACCAGAGCCAAAGACCAGAGATGAATTCTTGAAATATTCATGTCAATCACACTGGATCCAAACACAGCAAACACATGGCTGTTATTATCTGAGGGGAACAGAAAAGTAACAGTAAGTGAATCAACAACAGTTTATATCTGATCATCCAGACAGATTCACTGTTGGTATCAGGTCCTGAGTAGAGAGAGTCTGACTGGACGTTGTTACTGGGAGGTGGAGTGGAGAGGGGAGGAGTTGATGTAGCAGTCACATACAAGAATATCAGCAGAGCAGGGAGGTCAGATGAATGTAGATTTGGATTCAATGACAAATCTTGGTCATTACGTTGTTACTCAAACAGATATGATTTTTACTACAACAACATCAAAACTCTCGTCTCAGGTCCTGGTTCCTCCAGAGTAGGAGTGTACCTGGATCACAGAGCAGGTATTCTGTCTTTCTACAGCGTCTCTGAAACCATGACTCTCCTCCACAGAGTCCAGACCACATTCACTCAGCCTCTCTATGCTGGACTTGGTTATATTGGTCTGGAGACTCTGCTGAGTTGATTAAAGTCAAATAGACAGAAGTCACTTCAGGGACAGTTGGTTAAAATGTGTCTTTTAGTCTCCAGGTGATTTGGTCTCTATCTATCTATCCTCTTCCTCTTCCTCCCTCTCTTCCTCCTCCTCTTCCTCTTCCTCTTCTTCCTCTTCCTCCTCTTCCTCCTCCTTTTCCTCCTCTTCTCCTCTCCTCCTTCCTCCTCCCTCCTCCTCCTCGTTCCTTTTTTCCTCCTCCTTCTCCTCTCCTCCTCCTCCTCTCCTCTTCTCCTCTTCCTCCTCCTCCCTCCTCCTCTTCCTCCCTCCCTCCTCTCTTCTTCTCTTCCTCCCTCCTCTCTCCTCTTGTTCCTCTTCCTCTCCCTCTTCCTCTTCCTCCTCTCTTCTCCTCTCCTCTCTTCCCTCCGCCTCTCTTCCTCTTCCTCTCTTCCTCTTCCTTCCTCTTCCTCCCTTCCTCTTCTTCCTCCCTTCTTCCTCTTCCTCCTCGTCCTCCTCCTCTTCTTCCTCTCTTCCTCCTCCTCCTTCTTTCCTCTCCTCCTCTCCTCTCCTCCTCCCTTCCTCCTCTCCTCCTCCCTCCTCTTCCTCCTCCTCTCCTCTTCTTCCTCTTCTTCCTCTCCTCCTCCTTCTTGGCCTCCTCCTTCTCTTTCCTCTCTTCCTCCTCCCTTTCTCTTCCTCCCCCTCTCCTCCTCTTCCTCTCTCCTCCTCCCCTCTTCCTCCTCCTCTTCCTCCTCCTCCTCTTCTCCTCTTCCTCCTCCTCCCTCTCCTCCTCTTCCTCCTCTTCTTCCTCCTCTTGTTCTTCCTCTCCTCCTCGTCCTCCTCTTCCTCCTCCTCCTCCTCCTCCTCTTCCCCCCTCCTCCTCTCCTCTTCCTCCTCCTCTTCTTCTTCTCCTCCTCCTCTATCTTCTTCTTCCTCCTCCGCTCTCCTCCCTCCTCCTCCTGCTTCCTCCTCGCTCGTTCCTCTTCCTCCTCCTCTTCCTCCTCCTCCTCCTCTTCTTCCTCTTCCTCCTCCTTCTTCCTCTTCCTCCTTCCTCCTCCTCTTCTCCTCTTCCTCCTCCTCTTCCTCTTCTCCTCCTCTTCCTCTCTCCTCCCTCCCTCCTCCTCTTCCTCCTCTTCCTCCTCCTCTTCCTCCCCTCCTCCTCTTCTCTCCTCTTCTTCCCCTCCTCCTCTTCTTCCTCTCTCCCTCTCCTCTTCTTCTCTTCCCCTCCTCTTCCTCCTCCGCTCCTCCTCTTCCTCCGCCTCTTCCTCTCCGCCTCTTCCTCCTCTTCCTCTTCTTGGTGTGTGATGACCATTGTCAGACATGAGTTCTATTGTTTTAGTCGTGTAAAGTAT
>SRSE01000178.1:0-56950 GCA_005024645.1 Planiliza haematocheilus | reverse complement strand
GTAAAGGTAAAACATCCAGTCTAGCTTCTAACACCAGGAAACGTCTCTGTGTCTTTAAGCTAATGGTGAATGAAGCCAATCTAAACTGTTATGAGATGATTATTCATTCATTCATCTCAGCACATTAATGACCTGGTGAACAGATTCAGTAAAACATGGACGTGACACTGAGTAAATGGAGACACGCTCAGGTCACAGAGCTGAAACAGACAGGATTGATTTCTTTAAAGCTCTATTATAACACAGCTTTACCGTGGAGCTGCTCACTGCAGGGACGCTCCGGTCTGTCCACAGAAGACACCATCAGAGGACGAGATGAAGACTTTAGCGTCCTCAGATGGACAGAAGCGACTGCAGGTACATGAGCAGCATGATGATGATTGTGATGATGAAGTGTTCCACCTTAGAGTAGAAGATCACTGACCCTGACTCTGATGGTGGAAGCTGAGTCCTCCTCCCTCCACTGGGGGGACGGTCTACCAAGGCTCAGGAGGAAATAAATCCTGCTCCTGACCATGAAAACACTTTACATGTTAGGTCATCATGTTGTTCTTCATGGGTCCTCCTCTGTGGAAGCTTTAATAGATGACAGATAACCGTTGATCTGCGCAGAGGATGAATGTGTCCTGACAGAGGCTCTGGAGTTTGGTCCAGTGTCTCTGAGACGCAGGATGTTCTGAAAATGGACCAGTTATTTCCGTCCTGATGTCACTGGAAGCCTCACACTCACACTTCTATGCTAATCACCCAAACTCTCATCCTGGGCCCCGGATGCTGGCTGTCATAGCAACCACTTTCCATCCGTCTCCAGCAGCTTTCAGCCGCTCTGTGAGCCAGGAAGCTGACAGGAGGCTCATCCACACCTTCCTTCACTGCTCCGTGTGAATCTAAATAAGAAAGTCAGAGGTTTTACCCAGCATGCACTGCAGCCTCAGTACAGGAGCCCCACAGGGACAAACTGCCAGAGCAAGATGGATGTCTGAGCGCTCTGAAACAAACTGGGTTACAAGCTTCCCTTCACTGGACTCTCTGTGACCTATTGACCTAATAAGAGGACGTGTCTGTGTGAAGTCTGATTACCTGATTCACCGCCGTGTGGTGAATGTGATCCAGACTAACAGACTGTACATCCTGACGTGACACCAGGCGACGGCAGCTTCCGATCAAGGAGACAAATTGTCAACATTAAAAGTCTTCATCCTTCAGCGGAGTGAGGAAAAGGCTTTACCTGCAGATCTGGAAAAGCTCCACACGCTGTCGTCTGCCGTCACTGTCAGCACTTACGTAATGTAACTCACTGGAATAAGGAAAGATTCAGGACGCTGTGCATCTGTCTTCATGTCATCTGTTCACCACGGCGTCACTTTACCACGATGTCTTTGTTAGTATTGGTCCATCCTCAGGGAACCATGAATATTAACCAAGGCTCATTGCTTGGACAGGTGGACAACCACACAGCTAGCAGGACATGAATGGACCTGCATGTCCCCCACAGCTTACGAGGAAGTTAAATAAGTCTACAGTTACTACACGTGGTCCTGACTGTACCAGGCTCAGTCCAGTCTGATCTATAGGACTCATTTATTTTAGGTCTGACACAAACCAAAACCAACCTCAAGTCAAAACATCTCTTCTTCTTCTTCTTTCTGTTTTCATGGCAGTTAGCGTCAAAGCTGTCAAAAGTCAAAGCAGCAGCAGAAGAAGAAGCAGCAGACAGCAGCGTGTGTCCATGTGTGACCAATGAAGGTCATCCTGCAGACGTGTGGTGAGGTGGTAGTAGTTGATCTAAGTAAGATCAGGACTCTGATGAGGGGACAAAGGATCTCCATGAGGACGTCCCTGTCTGTCCCTAGCTCAGACATGTTATCGTCTGTGGTGATAGAGCTGTTACTGATGCCGAGCTGCAGCATCAGCAGAGCTTCCTCCAGACCTCAGGCTGAATCATGCTGTGTCCTGCTGTGTGCAGGACGCATGCAGACAGCAGGGAGGACGGAGAGTCCAGTCCATGTGTGTGCAGGACGCATACAGACAGCAGGGAGGACGGAGGGTCCAGTCCATGTGTGTGCAGGACGCATACAGACAGCAGGGAGGACGGAGAGTCCAGCCCATGTGTGTGCAGGACTTCAGCAGACAGCAGGGAGGACGGAGAGTCCAGCCCATGTGTGTGCAGGACTACAGCAGACAGCAGGGAGGACGGAGAGTCCAGTCCATGTGTGTGCAGGACTACAGCAGACAGCAGGGAGGACGGAGAGTCCAGTCCATGTGTGTGCAGGACTACAGCAGACCTCACGTGTCAGGCCTCATCACATTCATGAGCCAGCAGATGCTAACAGCTGCTAGCTAAAATCACTGGACTGAAGAGTCTAACACCTCGTCCTCGTCCAGTGAGACCTGAGACACTGGATGAACACACTGACCAGGTGAGTGTAAGCACAGAGCAGCAGCACTGGAGCCCAGCTCTGACTAAGCTGACAGACACAAACCCATCCTAGCCACAGCGTCTCAGGAGCATCTTTCTTTCTCGTGTTTCTGTTTTTCCTGTAGCATCTGTGAGATGTGACTCATTCCTTCATTTGTGAATAAAAGCTTACAGTATTTACTAAAAGGTTTCCATACATATTACATTAAACACGTTTTTATAAGGCCTGTCTGTTTTCCAGCTGACTGCTTTAAGGCTGCAGACGACATTAAAAGCCTCGTGAAGGCTCCACATAAACAACACTGTAATAAAGACATGACTGGTCTAGCTCCACTGTTACATGTGCAGCCTCCTCATTTACCTGAAGGCATCATGTCAGCAGTACATGGCTTCCTGGTGGTAACTGGTCACACAGATCAATGTCCTCCTCTCTGAGGAAACACTATTTATATCTTCTCCTCAGCACTTTCAAACTTGGAGATCAACAACTTTTAATCCATCTAGTCCTAATCTTCAAATTATTCCAGATGAGCCAACTCCCTCCATGATGAGGATGGACATAAGGCTGAAGGACTAACTGTCCACTAATCACATGTTCCACATCCATCTAACATGGTGTCATGTAAAGTCAGTAGATTATTCTGGTGTTAAAGTCAGCTCTGTCTGTTCCAGGTGAGAGAAACATCTCCAGATGAACAGTCAGATTAAAACCAGCCTTCAAACGTATGCCTTGACTTCCTGTTGCTATTACACACCCCAGCCTTTATAAACCAGGTGACGTCCTGCAGGTCTATGATCCTCGTGTGGTTTAACAACAGCAAACACAAAACATAGAAGATTTAATCAGATATATTTACACGGATTATTGCAGCCTGGATTCTGCACAAAGCTGAACTGCTCCACATGTTTCTGGATGGACATGTTGGACATCTGCAGGATTTGTGTGAGACTGTTTCCAGATCAAGTTTTTAGTCTGGAGCCAAGAAGACCAGATGAACGGATGCTGATTTAGAGTGCTCTTCTGTTTGACCTGGGACCTGTACCTGGACATGCATCAGGTTCATCAGGTTCATCAGATTCATCAACTTCATCAGGTCCATCACCTTCATCAGGTTCATCAAGTTCATCAGGTCCATCACCTTCATCAGGTTCATCAAGTCATCAGGTCCATCACCTTCATCAGGTTCATCAAGTTCATCAGGTTCATCACCTTCATCAGGTCCATCACCTTCATCAACTTCATCAGGTTCATCAGGTTCATCAGGTCCATCAGGTACATCAGGTTCATCACCTTCATCAGGTTCATCACCTTCATCAGGTCCATCACCTTCATCAGGTCCATCAGCTTCATCAGGTCCATCAGCTTCATCAGGTCCATCAGGTCCATCACCTTCATCTTCACCACAGCCATGCAGAGCTCTGAATAACGTCCATCACTACATGACGTGATTGATGATAGCTGACATTAGAGCTGATTCCTGTCCGTCAGTTTCCTGAGGAGCATTTTCATGTTGCTTTAAATGTGCTGTCAACAGCTGCAGGGCTGAGGTTTGTGTGGGTGGTGGAAAAGCAGAGAGCTCAATAAATGACTCAGCGTCTACAGGTGGAAAACTCCTGTCCCAGGCCTCTGTCTCTCTGTGTCTGTCTCTCTGTGTCTCTGTCTCTCTGTGTCTGTCTCTCTGTGTCTCTATCTCTCTGTGTCTCTGTCTCTCTGTGTCTGTCTCTCTGTGTCTCTGTCTCTCTGTGTCTCTGTCTCTCTGTGTCTCTGTGTCTCTATCTCTCTGTCTCTCTGTGTCTCTGTGTCTCTGTCAACACCTTGTTTTCCATCAAACATTAAACCAGATCAATTAGAGCGTAATGTTTCTGGAGTCTGTGATGAAGCAACACTTCTCAGGACTTTGAGTTTGTAACATGAAGCAGACCACATATTCATTGTTTTTTTCCCACACTTGATCCCATCCTGCCCCCCCCCCCATCGCCCCACCAATGAGCTTTGTCGTTGCAGTGGATGATGTGAGTCAGGACGTGTCAAACGACCGAGTCATCCATCAATAAATTATCGACAGAGCTGTCTGGCTCTTGTGTTTGCTCTCCTCTGTTTATGTACGGGATGATTATGGGATGTCACGCTCATTCCACTGGGACAAAAAACTGAGTAGGAACAAGTCCTTCATATCTGACTGGATCATTTCATGTAAACTATAAAGAGACAGCTTAGTAAAGCTGGTACCTTTCAGACAGATGAGACATGTCCTGATCAGTGTCTGGGACGACCCAGACGTTTTTAAAATGATCTTTGATTTCACGTTTGACATAAACCTAAACCACATCCCTGTAGCGTCTGATTCAAGAAGAAGGACCAGTGTCTGGTGAGGTGGTAGGAGGAGATGATCATCCATTCAACCAACACGTGTTACCTGGAGCCAGCGGGTTAGGGTTAGCCCTGTTCATTGGAAAAGCCTTCATGAATGTTCAGGGCAGGACGTCTAGTTCATTGAGGACCAGATCTGGACTCAGATCAGACAATACTGAACATTAAGATCTGATCGGAGGAAAACCAGCCCATGGATCAAATGAGCACCTCAGTACCTTCTAGCCTCGTAGCATCTTTAGCTGTGTGTAGAAGCTATAGACCTATGGAGATATCTGCTCAATCAGGCTGATGATGGACTTTAAAGACCTGAGTAGATCGTACATCGTACCACCAGCATCATCTGACCACACCCTGCAGGTTAGAAAACCACGCCTCCTGAGTCAGGGAATTAAAATGAATTTTTATTCTAAATACATCCTCCACCCGTCCATCTACACCCAACACCACGGATTCCTCTGCTGCTCCTTCAGATAAACTATTAGAAGGACGGAGAATCTCCACCTGACTGATCCAAACTCTGATGAGTCATAAAGAACCAACCACAGAGTCTGATTTTTTATATGAAGAGACAGAAAACACTGAGACAGGCTCAAGTTCTCCACGATTACACAACCATCGTAGCATCTGGAAAACGCCACAAGCCGTTAGCTGTGAAAGGAGACGACAGGGACTCACATCCGATCATCATCATGGCCACGGCGAAGATCTTCTCCCCGTTGGTGTTGGGTGCGATGTTTCCGAAGCCGATGCTGGTCAGACTGGTCATGGTGAAGTAGAGCGAGGTGATGTAGACCGAGTCGTTGGTCGGCCCCCCCTCCCAGCGTCCCGACCCCGACACGTTGAACCGGTACGGCGTCCCGACCGTCTCCCCCAGCAGGTACAGCCAGCTGTCCGTCCTCACGCGGTTGGTGTCCTCGTCGATAACCTCGTAGTCTCCGATGCTGTACCAGATACAGGCCAGCCAATGGGCGGCCAGGCCAAACACGCACACCAGCAGAACCAGCACCGCCGCACCGTACTCAATGTAGTGGTCCAACTTCCTGGCCACCCGGCCCAAACGGAGCAGGCGGACCACTTTGAGAGAGCTGAAGAGGCTGCTGATCCCCTGGAGACAGAACAAGAGGAGACAGATGAAGAACATGAGACGAAGAACCCAGAGATCTTCTTCTAGTCAGACTGAAACAGCTCCAAACCTTCTGCTGGTCACATCTGGACCAAGGAGAACTGAGGCTGAGGCGTCAGTCTGAAGTCACATGTTAAAACAGTTTTATATAGAAAACACCTGACTCCTCTGGTATCCATGGTAACACATGAGTGAACGCAGGGATGACAAATCAGAAAATAAAACAGGAGTTCAAATATTTAATTTAACAGTTGACTATAAAAGATTAAAGACGACGACGTAGAAAAGAAAAACTACTGTTGGATGAACGAAGAAGAAAACGAGTCATGAAGCTAAATTCACTGTGACGTTAATAGTTTATCTGGTTAAACAGCACATCACGGGAATGAATGAATGAATGAGTGAATGAGTGAATGAATGAATGAATCACTGGATGAATGAATGAATGAATGAATGCATGAGTGAATGAATGAATCACTGGATGAATGAATGAATGAATGAATGAATGAATGAATGAATGAATCACTGAATGAATGAATCACTGGATGAATGAATGAATCACTGGATGAATGAATGAATCACTGGATGAATGAATGGATGAATGACTGCGTCTCTGCCTCAGTCTGAATTAAGTGGATCATCTTTTGACCCAGAGTGAAGCTGTTTTATTTTTATAGGCTCAGACTGTGTCACAGATTTATTTCAGGTCTCTCTCTGAGCAGAGTGGAAACTTTTATTGATGCTTTTATTTATTTTACAGATCGATCAGCCATAACATTATGACCTTAAAGCACTTCAAGACAAATGTTACAAACACCAATGCCATGTAGACTAATTTAAAACTGAGCACTGATGGATTTTAACTGTCGTCAGTTCTTAATTGGCTGAAAAGTGTGTGAAAGCATCTGAACGTGAACGAGATTCATATGGATGAGACACAGAAGGTAAAAGCTCCACCTTTATTTTAGTGTGGAATCATTTCTTAAATAAAATAATGAAGCCACAACACTCACTCACAAACGGTTCATCAGAGAAGTGATCCATGTGGTGATAGCTGGTTGTAGACTGAGGTCAGTGTCTCGCTGGCGTCTTTTTAAAGTCAGGACGTATGAAAGATGCATGATGACGTATGAAAGATGCATAAAGCCTGCAGCTGCTGCCACCTCCACACACACGTCTGACTCATCTGTCACGTTAGCGTAGCCTCTTAGCAGACCACTCAGACGCCTCTCCAGCTCCTCTCATCAACAACCACGTGTCCTCACCAGGGACGCACCCACAATGCACTGCTGCTCCATTTAAAGCCCTCACTGAGCAAAAAGCTTTATGTGACCCTGATACGCTGGGGGGACATGTCCCTCTCTATATTATATTACAGTTGCCTTGGTCTAATTATTAGAGTCATCCAGTGTTGGACGGATGTCCTGATGTAGCTGAAAGCTGTAATGGTTTAGTGAAATAACAACTGATTAGGTTTAATGGCGTATGATCTACAGAATGAGCTCTGATAGAAGCTCCTTCATTACTTTCAGTTATTTTAGGGGCAGGTTTGTCCAGATGTTATTCAGAAACAGCTTGATGTGGACGTGACGCTAGCCCAGTGCAGCGTTAGAGGAGCGTCTCAGGTGTCATCTGATTCAGCCTCCTTCAAACAGGACTCCAGCTCTATCATCTGCTCCATGGAAACATGACTGAAGTGATTTAAAAGACATCCTCATTGCAGCACTGGAGGTTCTGCATTTTTGACATGTCAGCACTCGTGCTCATCCGTGACCTTTGCTTTCAATTACATGCAGCAAAGTCAGTGAATGAATGTAAAACAGTGCAGGCACTCACTGCATCGTGCTTCATTTCACACCTCGGCTGGACCCACCGTCGCTGCTGCTTAACCAAACACTGAGCTTCACTTTCCTTCCTCAGAGGCAGCTGTAGGCAGCGCACTGTGAAAATCAAACTGCAGAGACTTGAAGTTTGCTGCAATGAGATCATTTATCACGGTCAACGTTAAGAGGCTGAGTTACTGAGTCCCTGCTATAGAAGCCACAGAGCTGCTGAATAAAAACATTTATTATGTGTCATGTCTGTGGACAATCAGCTGCAGCATCTACCAGCACAACCTGTGCTTTATCAGCATCATGAGACATATCAGCTAGTTTAAGTTTATTTTTCACCCTACCCTATGGACGTTGATAATGTGCCGGCCATGTTGTTCTGGACTTTTTTAAATCCTGTTTTATTTCAGGAAAACCTGCATCTACTGATGCAGACTCTGGTCTGTGGCTGTGAACCAGCAACAAACCACATGAAGCAAAAGTGGAGTTTATTCTCAGAGTAAAGAGGAGGTGAGCTGCTCCAGGTCCCATCAGCTGTCACCTGATCATCAGTGTCAAACTGTGAGAGGGTCAGGAGACTGGTCTCATGGTACCGGGTAATCTGTCCCAAACATGGCTACTAGACCAGGTCCAGACTTCTCTGGAGGGGTAAATTAGTCAACCCAGAGGATCTGCAGTCTGAGTCCAGGTCCAGGTCCAGGTCCAGGTAGATCTGACTTCAGACAAGACAGGAGGAGACCTGGGGGACTCAGTGACTGCCCTGTCAGTCCTGGGACCCCACACCATCACATAATCTCCTCCACATTTGAGGAAGCATCTTCAGTGTCCAGACCTGAGCCTGGACATGGACCTGAGCCTGGACCTGGACCTGAGCCTGGACCTGGACCTGAGCCTGGACCTGGACCTGAGCCTGGACCTGGACCTGACCCCATGACCCTGACCCTGACCACAGAGGGTCTACACTTGCTCATATTGTTTAAGGACGCTCTTTCTTTGTGGCCTGTTAAACGTAAAGTCCACTGACCTCATCCACGTTCTCAAAGGCGTTGATGACATCATAAGGCAGACAGGACAGCAGGTCGATGACGAACCAGGTCTTGACGTAGTTCATGCGGATCAGCTTTGGGTCAGAGATCACCTCTCCGGCCGGACCAACGAAGGTGGTGTGGAAGTTGAGGACGATGTCGACGAGGAAGATGACGTCCACGATGCTGTCCACCACCAGCCAGGTGACGTTGTTCTGTTTGGTCTTGAAGGAGACGTTGTAGGGCACCATGATGGCGGTGTAGAAGGTGAGGATGAGGATGACCCAGTCCCACGTGGTCTTGAAGAGGCAGTAGTGGAGAATGATGTGGGGGGGCGTCTTGGGGGTTTCCTGTTTGTACTGAGGCAGGATGTCTGAGCCCAGCTGGAGAACCTGAGACACCACAGAGAGAGTGAGGGCTGGTGGGTCGTTCTACGTCAACGTGATGGGACCAGTTCAAAGTAAAGGAAACTAACGCTGACTGGTTCTAATAACTCATCCGGTCAGATTAAATGAGCAGAGATTATTATTTACAGCAACAGAAGAGAAGAACGACAGAGAATAATGAGCCTGAGGGTTAGCGTTAGCATTAGCGTTAGACTCAGATGTCTCTACGTAGAAACAGCTCCACAGCTCAGACCTCAGGTGACACAATGAATGTCATCATCCTGTTAACCCTTAGTCTGAACCATGAGCCACTAAATAACACAGCTGTTCATAGCCGTGTTAAAGACACTGTCCTCTAACACTTACAGTCATCAGTGGGTCGTCTCTAATAAATGACCTGTTCTAAAGGTGCAGATAGCTGCAGACCTGAGGAGCAGGTCTGACTAGTTTCAGGTAGCTCACCTCACGTTAGGAGGCTCTTAGCTCTGATGATTATTCATGTTGACCCCTAAAGCTGCAGCGTGACACTCCTCTCTCAGTCCTTCTCCACAGATAACCCAGCTCTGGATTTATTTCTAATTCAAGAGACCAATTAGCCACAACATTATGACCACTGACAGGAGAAGTCAGTATCACTGACCATCTGCTGGACCTGGCCTTCATTGGTGTGGATGTCACTTAGACCAGGGCTCAGTGCCTCAGCTGTAAACTGCTTCTACTGAACGTGTCGGCCTCTGTCACGCTGAAATTAAACCATAAGATAAAGCTCTGTGGTAGCAGCTGAGCCCAGAGCAGCCAATCAGATCTGAAGCTCTCTTTGCTCCCTGTGACCGTCTGGTTCCTGAGAGTGAATCCACCAACTGTGTCTGATCAAACGCTGGCTGATGATGATAGAGGACACTGGAGCAGCAGATGGACATAGACACTTCACCAGAAGCAGGAGCTGACCAGGTGACCTGAGGAGTTGCTGCGTGGTAGAGAACCAGTAACGGTGTAGGAAGACGTTCTCATCCAGGTCAGAACTACCTCCTCCATGATGGTCTACACCTACACAAGTTCCTCTTTAAACTCACACTGTCCACCAGTCCTCTAGAACTGAAGACTTGGATGAAACATCTTCTAGAGACTCTTTTTCTTTTAAACCTCCTCCTAATAAAAACCTAAACTCACGAAGAACACACGAGGAACTAATGGAGGTCTGGCTGAACCTTCACAGAAATCAAGAGTCGACCATTTTAAACTGGACTTCCACCTTAAATCCAGCATCTAGAGATAAAGGTCTCACCACATACTGTCTGACTGGATCAATGACCAATAAAGAGATTAAGGATCTAAATGAGCTCTGGTCTCCTGTGGATGGGAAAGGAACCGCTCATCCTCCATGGTCCTGGACTCCTGGTCCAGTCCGAAAGACAACAGGAAGCACGTCCATCCCTCAGCCCATGTCACTCACTCTCAGTCAGATGAACTCAGGGCTGTTGGCTTCGTCTCAGATCAATTTACAGAGGATCAATAAAGCACCTCTTATTCCATGATAGAATAAAAACATCAATACTCATCACATTCTTCCAGGAGCCGTTCATTCATTCATAACACATCCAGTTCAGTCGTTCACTCAGCTCCGGAGGCTGGGACACATCTTCTGTTTCAAAGTCTGAACTGATCTGCTGCTCTGACTGTAATGTAGTTGTGTTTATGGTTTTCATGTGGTTTGTGTTTGTTGGTGACAATTAGCTCCACACCAGGTTACATGAGCTTAGAGGGGTCTCCATGGTAACACATAGTAAAGATATGATCAGTATTGTCCTGTGAGTGTCTGCATCAGATCATTAGTTTGGTTCAGTCCTAAATATTTAAGGTAACACCATGAACGACTGAGGACGTGTCTCTTCATCATCATCATCACTTTAACCCTTCATACTTCACATCAGACCCACATTAACACCAGAGGAGCATCTACATACACACTGAACATGAAGATGAATCTGGGTTTAAGTAAAACAAGACGTCTGCATCATCAGCACCGAGCTACAGAGGACACAACGAAGACAGATGGACATGTTAACAGTTACGTCTCCATCAGGATGTTTTGGCCCAGACCTGATCGCAGCCGTTAAATATTGACTGAGTACACTTTGACCCAAGGTCCCATCTGATTTTTTATTCTAATTATTTTATTATTTTCTAAATGGACATCATTTCCTCCCCAGCTGATTTATAAAGATGTTTCTTATCTTATCTTCTGTTCTTCCAGATAATTTCTTCACTGAGCGACTGAATTAAGTGCAATAAATTTTAAAATCAATCCAGTGGAGGCCGATATGTTTGACAGTGGAACAGCTGTGCAATGCATTAAGAAAACCAAACAGCTGCCTCCAAGCTATTCATTTCATTTTACAACATATAACACTAAACAAACCACCAGCTAACAAACTAAATATCTATGGACGCAGCTCAGCTTCAGCACTGACATGTCACAACAAACACTGAATCACAGTCCTCACCAGCCATGTTTAAAGATAAATACTGTAAATGAAGTTAAATCTGATCTTACTTCAGCCAGTCGTGAGTGCTTGTGTACGTTCTCTCCTTTATGGACGGCTGGAGCCAGCTGCTGAAGAACTCCTCTGCTGCTGGTTAACGCACGAGTCAGACGGGCAAATTTACCCCACCCTGCCAACCAGACACAATCACATCAGCACACTTAAAACGCAGTTAAGAAAAGAAGAAGCTCAGATGTGCTCCATCATCTCTGAGCATCTCTCAGGGTTTCTTTTCTTCTCATTAAACTGTTCATCCTGTGGTCTGTGTGTCAGTGTCTGGCTCCAGAAACATGACATCAGTAATAATGAATCAAGTGATTAGTGAACTTTATAAGCACATTAACGGGCGACTAACCAAGAAGAAACATTTATGAACAGTAAACAGCTGAAAACACAGATTGTTGTGGGAATAAAAACTGGTTTCACATCAGACCTGGTTCTGGTTTAGGGTCAGCTCTTTTTCTGGTACCTGCATCAACATCCCACCTTTAACAGAATCATCCTCGATTGGTTGCTTGAAGGCCGTGATGTCACTGAAGGTGCAGAGGAACAGGACGACTTTATCCTGCTCGTTCCTGATCGGAGCAATTTTAACAAAGAACCAAACTGGCATCCCTGCAGCACAAAGAGAAAATGTTTCCAGCGTTATATAACCTGTCACCTTAGCACGCCATTAAACCCAAACAGGCCAACTGAAAGCTTTCCTGGGTGTTGATAGGGAGTCGTGTGATTCAGATACAGTTTATTTGGATGGAGCTGGTGTCACAGTGTCAGCCTATGTCAGAAGCTACGAATCCTCCATGAACAACCTGATCCACAAACTGTAGACGAGCAGGTTGGAAACTACATCCAGGACAATTACACTGATCACTGATACTTTAAGATGTGTTTAAGAAACACTGAGCTACACACACAAAGGTATCATGACATGAAAAGGCCTCAGCCCAAACTACATGTCAGGTCCAGTCAGTGTTATTCATAAAGGCCTGTATCACAGCTCCCACCGTGAACGGCGTCCTCTGTTCTCAGACATTACACCACAGTGAGGAGCATGAGATGTACAATGTGAGAGGAATACAAAGAAATACACCAAAACATTATGACCACTCATGATCTGACGGGCGAGGGACAAACAGGACGATGTAAAGTCCAGGGACACTTTGACCTGAGCCTAGCCAGTATGAGGGACAAAGACGTCTCATTGGTCAGAGCGTAAAGCAGCCGTCTACAGTTTTATAGATGTAAAGCTAAACTAATAATGCCTGATATAAAGTAGAGAAGCTAAACAGCTGATAGAGCTCTGATCTGTCTGCTTTCATGACGATCACTGCTGCCACCAACTGTCCCAGTGTGTCCCAGTTAAGGACGTTAACTGGGTCTCAAGGTCGTGGTTTCCTTGGTTTCTGGGTCATTCAGGTCACATGACATACTCAGTACTGAAAAGTACTCACGGTTTTTCTTGTACATCAGAATCTCAAAAGAGCCCATCTCGTAGTTCTCAAAGGTCTGACGAACTTTCTCACTCATGTCCTTGTCTGTCAGCTCTCCGTACATGAAGCTGCAGAGGAACACAGAGTCCGTGAGACGGCGTCTAACCAGCAGCCGTGTGTTGTGTTGTGTTGTGTTGTGTTGTGTTGTGTTGTGTTGTACCTGCAGGTGCTGCTCTTCTGCATGACCTCGGCTCGATGGTATCCAGACAGTTTGCAGAAGCCATCGTTGCTGTAGACGATGGGCCAGTCCACAATCTGAGCGTTCCCCAGAACAAAGTTTGTGTCTGTCCACAGAAACCAGGACGTTAGCGTCTGTCCATTCACATGACAGAGACACAGAGTGTTTACAGCTTCATCACAAACCCAGCACCTGTTCAATCATCTAAAAGAGGCTCCACCAGCCCCAGGCCAACATGTACCAACACATCTGATCCTATGTCCTACTGTCTGGTCTCTGTCTGCAGTGGACAGCTAACAGCATCTCGTATTTAGAGTCATAAAGCTAACTTGTTTGAATCTATTCAAACAAGGATTTGATCCAGTTTTATCTGAATTCATTTAAGCTGCAGCCCAAACTCAGACTCAGCTCTTAATGAGATGGAGGTATCGTATCCACCCTGTACTGAGAGACCACGTCTACAAACATGTCTTCAGCTTCCTGCTTCATCTTTCTCACTGAGGTACAGCGACTTCTTCTTCTTCTTCTTCTTCTTCTTCTTCTGGCCTGCAGGTTCATTACAGTCATCTGATGTGGATCATCAGATTTAAATCATGATGCTGCTCCATCCGTTCTGTTTGATGCTCCCTGATCTGTCACAGTAATCTAAGAAATACCCACTGGTGCGTGCTGTGTTTTATTTTTAAATCTTATGGTTTGTGCTGGAGTTTCTCCTTAAAAACCTAAAATTTAAAAGTTCATCAGTGACCAAAGGTGAATCTAGTTAGACTCTGAGCTCATTAAGATCATTATTCACTATCTGACACGTCTCTAAATCCTCTGATTGTTAACGTTGTGTTAAATATCACCACATTAACTATGACCTCAGCATTAAATAGAGGTGAACGTAAAGGTGTCCCTGAGTCAAACCGACCTGAGCACTGAAGGCTCTGTAATGAATGAGCAGGTAGAGCTCATGATGCTGTTTCCTGTGTAACACTGATGTGATGCGTCTCTTATCACACTTAGACCAGCGCTCAGATATTCAGGTAACATTCCCTGAATATTTCATATTTCACACACCTACATGCATTTTTCAAACAAAAGCCTGAGCTGAACACCAGCAGAGCAGAGACCATCAGCATCAGCTCCTCTAACGGTAAAACACATGACGGATGATATGTCACGTCGTCCAGGAGCAATGAATGGAATCTACTTTATCCTGAATGTGATGATAGAGAAATACTGAGAGCCCATTAAAACACAGACGACTAAGAACTAGAATCACCTCAACACTGTCTGACTACTGACGTTTATGATTCCAGCTATTCATTCACACTGAGGCCTGTCTATTTAAACACAGGAGAACACAGCACGTGTTGGTAGCTGCTGTATTTTATAGTATAAAGTATAAATGAAAGGATCAGCGTGAAGGAAACCAACTGAATATGATAATATATATATATATATATAATCCAGGATGAGACGGTCCATCAAACCAAAGAAGAAGAAAAAGGAAAACAACTCGCTTGACTTAAAAAATAAATAATAAAGCAGAAGGCTAAAGTGATGGGGATGAGAAAACGTTTGTGAATGGTATGCTAGCTAACATGAGCTAATGCTAGCTAACGTGAGCTAATGTGGGTTAAAATGAGTTAAAATGAGCTAACATGAGCTAATGCTAGCTAACATGAGCTAATGCTAGCTAACATGAGCTAATGCTAGCTAACATGAGCTAATGTGGGTTAAAATGAGTTAAAATGAGCTAACATGAGCTAATGCTAGCTAACATGAGCTAATGCTAGCTAACATGAGCTAATGTGGGTTAAAATGAGTTAAAATGAGCTAACATGAGCTAATGCTAGCTAACGTGAGCTAATGTGGGTTAAAATGAGTTAAAATGAGCTAACATGAGCTAATGCTAGCTAACATGAGCTAATGTGGGTTAAAATTAGCTAACACGAGCTAATGTGAGTTAAAATGAGCTAACGTTAGCCTCGTGGACTCCTCCTCTCATTGGTTAGTGACGTAATCGTCCAGATTTTAATCAGCATGGGTGACATTAATGCTGTAGCTCCAGTATTTTAGGAAGCTGTTAAACCAGATGATCAGAGCTGAACCTCCACAGGACACAGAGGCGTTTCTTTGTCAGGAAGAATTAAAGCAAACTAATAAAAACACACTGAGCGGTACTTACACATTATATACTCTACACATTGTTCTATTAATAGACTGTAAAATGAGAGATGGACACAGATGATAGTTGGTCTAATGAAGCCACAGAAACAGGAACAAATATCTGACCTAGAGTAGAAACACAGTCTCTGATGAGAACTTATCATTATTATATTATTATTATTATATTATTATTGCAGTGCTGCCCAAGATGTCAATAACACTCAAACCTGAATATATAAGAAAGTCACACTGAGGAGAATCTCTGTATTATTTGGTAACAAGTCTACAACTAAATGAAAAACTAAAATCTACCATGTCAACAAAGAGAGAATGATCCGTAGCCTCCCTGCTTTTCTACAACAGTCCTAAGCCGTCCATTCATGGGCTCTGTCAGCATGTGGGTCTTAAAACAAACAGGTTTATGTTGAGCTGAGCTGAAGAGAGGCCATGTCATTATTCCTTCATCTGAGGTCTCTACTCAACGGAGCAAACGTGATCCTGGTTGGACCAAGCAGCAGGTCTAAGAGTCCATTCTGAGTCCACCTACAACCAGAACAGGTTGATCTTTAATAACACCAGCCCAGCGTCCGTCACTGATCCAGCCACAGGCTCTTCCCTCTGGTCCATCACTCTCATCTCATCACTTCATAAAAACCTTAAAGAATCTGTCTCCAGTCGTCTCTTGGTCCAGCATCGATGTCTCATGTCTCTCAGTCTGTTTTTGGTGGTCCAGACCGTGCACATGTCTGCTGCAGGTCTGGACCATGATGGTTCCTGGAAACTTCACACTTGATTCTTCTCAAGTCCTTTTTCTTTGAGACCGTGTCGACTATTTGCATCAAAACGTTTGAAGCTGATCAATCTCAACACGGCTGCATCTCTCTGAGAGACTTTTTACTGTTAGTGATTAATTCTCTTTTATTTGTATTTTACCTGAAGGAAACAGAAGCTGCCTAATCATTATGGACACCGTGATGGAGCTGATCTCCTCAGGCCAAAGCCTCCCTCATCACACAAACACACATCACCATTAAAACCATTAAAACCAGTAAGATTCAAGTTTCAGTTCAGAGCTGGAAGCTATGCACAGACATGGTGACATGGTCCTCACGTCCTTCCTAATAACTGCAGCACACAGTGAATATAAGAGAGGTGGAAGGATGGGAAGGGAAACATGTACACGACAGAATGTGGAAACTCTGATCTGTACCTGTCTGCCTACGAGATAATGTCCAAACTGAAAAGTTGAAAAAGAAAAGAAAGTTAAAGGAGAAACAGAAGCAGTGAGAAAGAACTGAAGGAACCTGACAGGAGATAAAAACAAAGTGTGATTTATTCATTTAATGACTGAATGAATTAGTGTCGCTTTGAGCCTTTCACAGCGCGCCCACTAACTTCACTATCTGATTTATAAAAGCTTTCCTCTCTGCTTCCTCTTCCTCTCTTTATAAAAATACAGATGTAGAGTTTCTGTCTCCCGCTTTGAACAACACATGATGATCTTTTTATCCGTCTCTGCTCAGGAGCTGACGATGAGAAGGTGTGTTTTAATATTCTTGGTAGAAATGTAGTTTGAATAACAACCTGAAAGACTTAAAGGTCTTTACTCTGCAGCATCCAGAGCCATCATCACGTTTCTCTGACTAAACACTGATCAGGTGTTTCTGCTGCTTTCTACTGATAATTATAAATATACAACTTTCATCTAGCTAACACCTGGAGACATCAGCATGTCTTCACTTAACTTCACATAACAAAGACATCAGACATCATTACATAGTGATAATAAAGGTTGGACAGCAGCAGTAGCTTCACTTCTCGGAGCTGTTTCCGGGTGTGTTCCTTAATATTTAAATGAACATATGTTCTTAGGTTCCTCTACAGAACCCTCCACAGCCTGACTAGCACCCTGAGACACAACCGGACCGGACCGGACCGGACCGGACCGCAGCGCATCCTACCGTTGGACCGGCGGACGATGTTCTCCAGGAACGTGTTCTGAGGGGCCACGAGACCCCGCCGTCCTCCCGCCATCCTGCCGTCCTCCTGCAGCGCGAGGCACCGGATGATGCTGCTGCTGCTGCTGCTCACGGCTCACATATCTGACGATGAAGAGGAGGAGGAGGAGGAGGAGGAGGCACGGGAAGGGCTCTCTCTCTCTCTCTCTCTCTGTCTCTCTGTCTCTCTCTGTCTCTCATTGGCAGATGGTTGCAGCACGAGACACGGTGAGAGACTCGTGCTGCGGTAGAGAGAGCTTCATATACACTGAGGAGAGAGAGAGAGAGAGAGAGAGAGAGAGAGAGAGAGAGAGAGAGAGAGAGAGAGAGAGAGAGAGCTGGGCTCCACCTGAATAGATAGATAGATAGATAGATAGATAGATAGATAGATAGACTAAGGGTCTCTATACCTGTGGTCCCTGGTCACAGGTTCGAGTCCCTGCCTGAGGACCCTTGAGCAAGCAGCTAAACTCTGACATATGTGAATGAATGAATGAATGAATGAATGAATGGGTTAATGCAGAGACAGGATTCCTCCATGAGGATCAAAAAGGAATTATTATTATTATTATTATTATTATTATTCACATTATTTAGTCATTTGTACCTGAAACAGATGGAAACATTTTCCATGACCTCTGAATGCATCGATGCACCGTCATGTTCAAACATATTCAGCTGATCCCAAAGGAACCAGGAGGAACCAGGAGGAACCAGGAGGAACCAGGAGGAACCAGAAGGAGCCAAGAGGAACCAGGCAGACAGTCAGATATCTCATAATAAACTATGTGGAGGTTTAGTTTGGTTCAGCATGACGTCAGAGAAAGCGTTAGCGTAGCCCTTAAAAAGAAAACACCAGACAACCAAGACACTGATCTGACCTTTGACCTCGGGCCTTATTTATATTCGTAGACTTTAGATTGTGACTGCTCCTTAGATGAAACCAGACTCTGGAACATGTGTCTGTTTGTTTTACTATGTTCTTACATTTTAGAGAAAACTCTTTATTATTGAAGGACCTTACAGCAATGATTTGATTTGTGTCTCAGCTAAAGTCAAAGATCAGATACCAGCTAATAACATGACCTTGTCCAAGGTCATAACATGAAGCTCTTCTTCAAAACAAACCAGACAAACCTGGATGGACTCTGAGACCATGAGGTTTAATACTTTCTAATCCTCGTTGATCTCTGCCCAGCGCTCTGAGCGTGCTCACCTGGAGGGAAATCATTTCTGTTCAAATAATTAAAGTCAATTTAAAATTTAAAATAACGTTAAATAGAGTTGAAGTTAAAACTAAATGAACATGTTGCAAAGACAGAAGAAGACAAACAAAGAGGACATAAGTAAAGGATCATGTGACGCTGTTGTTCCTCCAGGGGTCAGATTGTTGTCCTCTGTCTCCTCCTGCTGGTCTCAAGCTGTTAGTGAAGGAGTCTCTGATAAACAACAAGAACAAGCACCGAAAATATCATCAACAACCAGAATATAAAACAACACTGTGAGAATATTTAACCTGACATGATCCTGTCACATGTGTTTTTATAGATTCATGTTGTTTACAGGTTGATTTTACTGTAATATTTATACATTCTAGATAGAACGCGCTTCATTTTAGTTTTATTTGTAATAATATATTAGGCTATATATGTGTTAATTGGGTTTTGCTGTTAAAACTCTGCAGTAATATTATTTTGTATTTTAATTTTAATTTATCAGTTTGTGTCGGCGGAAGGATTTACTGCCACAGGCTCCGCATCACCCGGAGTCGTACCGCCGCTCGACGGTGCGTAAAAAGCCTTCCGCCGCGGTGGTTAGACCCCTCTCTTAAAGCGGCGGCGCCTCTGCCGGTGTTAACATTTTACATATAAAAGTACTGAACATTCATAAAACCGTCCTCCGCTGATATCCGTGATGTGTCGCGTCGTGAGGAGATCGGTATAAACGCGGTGGAGGTGAAGGAATGACGCTACAGCGACACGGACGGAGCTGCGGCGGGTGAGCGAACAGCAGCAGAAAAACCGTCCAGCCGCCGCTGACATTTTATATTCCGACAAAGCCGCTGAAAACGGTGAAATACGGCGCGAAGATGCCGGGGATGATGGATAAAGGCTCGGAGTATTTAGGCAAAGGTCGCTCCAACGGCACCAAGAGTCCGTCCAACGCGTCTAACGGACATTTTTCTGACGAAAGCGGCAGCGACGACGAACACGGCGAGTATAGCCTCGAACACCCTCTTATCGCTAACCTATGTCCGACGTGTTTATGCCAAAGAAATGGAAATAAAAGCTGTTTGTTGGTGGTGTCTTGCAGATGTGGGGATGCGGGTTGGAGCAGATTATCAGGCCAACATCCCCGAGTTTGAACCCGGTGAGGTTTGAGTGGTTTGTGCCTGGGTGACGGACGGTGGTAGCCTCGGTGCATGTAGAGCAACTGAAGAGCTGCAGCTTCAGATAAGAAGCATCACATTCAGATATGATGAGACAGTCACACCTGGTCACACCTGGTCACACCTGGTCACACCTCAGTTTGACTGGTTGGTTTATCTCCACCACCTTTAGTCTCTGTAATAAAATCATCCATTAATCCAGATCTTATTTTATCCATTAACTGACAAACAGTCACATCAGTCCTGTAATATGTCCAGACTTAGAGGATGTCATGCGTCAGAAACCTCATTTAAAATATATTTGTTTAAAACTAAAACCTTCATATTAAAGAAGCTGAACAGAGACAGAAAACAACATCTCAGTCTTTCAGCATGTTTCTGTTTGCTCACTACAGTATGATAAAGTTTTAGTATATAGAGAAATCTAGATAGAAATACACAAACTCTCTTACATAGTTAGATGTATTATTATTAAAAACATGTGATTGGTTCAAATCTGTTTCATCTGCTTCAGTTAAACTTTTAAAATTCTGTCAAAAAAACTTCAGTTTTGTTCACATTCAACAAGTGAACAACAGTTTGTCCTCAAATATAAAACTGATGAATTATAAACGTAGTGTCGGCCATGAAGTTGAAATAATTCCTCTTTTTATTCTCATGAGTTGTGTTTGTAATAAATCACACACTTATTTCATTTGTGTTATTATTATTGTTTTAGGCTTCAGGTGACCAGGTGCCACGTTACAGACCAGTGTTTATAGACACACAGTCACACAGCACTGACCTGTTACACAGATGGAAAGCTCCTCTCTTCATCTAGTCTCTATGTGGACGTCAGTGTGATGCTAGCAGCTAGCTGTTAGCATCACACTGACTGAGGTAGAATCCACTCAGTGTTCACATCCCATCAGCTAACAGTCGAGCTAACAGCTCCACAAACACCAGCCACAGCTTTATTTACACAGAGCTGACGTTTATCATGCAGCCCACACTGAACCACTCACAATAAATAATCACTGCGTACACACAGGACATCTAACGGGAACATGACACATGTTTACTGAGCCTTAGTATTATCACGGTGAAGAAGAGACGACTGAACGAGAATGAACCAAAGAAAGAAGAATGAATATAGCGGAGGCACAAATCAAATCATTTCTGAATTATTATTTAAAAGTTAAATGTTTTCTGATCAGAGGTTAGTGTTTCACTCCCTGACAGTAGTACATGGAGTTTGTTTTCAGTAGGAGGTCCTACCAGAGCCTACATTTCCCACAATGCAGCAGCATGTCCTCTTGCATCACTGATGACACAGTCAGAGGAGACTGTTTTCACACAGACACTTCTCTGCTCACGTTCAGGTTCTACCAAGTACACGGATAAAGACAGCGGAGGCATGCTGGTCTGGTCGCCCTATCACACCATCGTCGACTCCAAGCGTAAGTCCACTCACGTCTCTAGTCCCGTTCAGACTCAGTGAGAGGTCAGAGGTCATTAATAATAACACGTGTCATGACACAAAGGAGCTGTGGTCTTGGTTCTGAAACAGCAGTAGAGACAGAGCAGCTGTTTAAATATTCAAATGAGGTCTGAGTTTATTTACATACAGAGCCTGTGGCCACCAGGTGTGAACACAGGTACTAACAGCTGGAACAGCTGGACACCTGTGATCAGAATGCACACGTCAGATACTAATATGAGGTCTGAACGGGACCTCTATGGTCCAGGCCCAGGCCCAGGCCCAGGTCCAGGTCCAGCTCCAGGTCCAGGTCCAGGCCCAGGCCCAGGCCCAGGTCCAGGTCCAGGTCCAGGCCCAGGTCCAGGCCCAGGTCCAGGTCCAGGTCCAGGTCGTACTAACGTGGTCCGTGTGTTTCCTCCACAGTGGATGAATACATCGCCATCGCTAAAGAGAAACACGGATACAACGTGGAGCAGGTGGGTTTATTTTCCATCTGAGACACAGACTGGATGCTGGATGGACATGAGTCTGTCCTCTGTCTTTGTCCAGGCAGTGTATGTGACTGTGACTGACTCAGAGACATGTGTGTCCCCGTGTCCAGGCGCTGGGCATGCTCTTCTGGCACAAACACAACATCGAGAAGTCTCTGGCCGACCTCCCAAACTTCACCCCGTTCCCAGACGAGTGGACGGTGGAGGACAAGGTGCTGTTTGAACAGGCCTTCAGCTTCCACGGCAAGAGCTTCCACCGCATCCAGCAGATGGTAACCATGACAACCACCACAGCAGCAGCAGCAGCAGCTTAGCGTGACTGATATCTGTCTCTACATTATATCACAAACCAAAGTTTCCTCAAGTTCTTCATGTGAGCAGTAACGTGGATACCTGGAGTGTGTGTGACTGTTACAGCAGACATCTGCTCTGAATGATGAGCTTCATTAACCAGTTCATCTGGAGGTTTATTAGGGACTAGCATCAGAGTTAGAGGACGTCTCCTCAGTAAAGACTCCAGCACACGAGGCTTGGTACCAGCAGGGGGCAGTAGACTAAACTAGAAGAGCTAAGGAGTACACGGAGCTGAGAATGAAGTACTGATAGTACTGATTACACGGCTCAGTCTACCTTTAATGATGTGTCTGTGTTCCATCAGTTACCTGATAAATCCATCTCCAGTCTGGTCAAATACTACTACTCCTGGAAGAAGACGCGCTCCAGAACCAGTCTGATGGACCGCCAGGCTCGTAAACTGGCCAATAGGAGCAGCCAGGACGACAGGTACAGCTGACTGAGAGCACCTGATCACCTGGATCAGCTCAGGCAGAGCAGACAGACAGGCAGTAATGAGTTCATGTTCAGCGTTTCTGTTAACCTCTACAGTGGTTTGTGTTCCTCATTCATCTGAGATCACCTTTCTCTCTGTAGTTGAACTTTGGCTTGTTGTTGCTATAGTGACGAGGAGATGGAGGAAGCCAATCCCATCGAAGCCAACGACAGCGACTACGACCCCAACAAGGAAGCCAAGAAAGAGGTAACGTGGACACGTCATCATCATGTGACACCTGAGGCCTGACTGCAGCAGCTGTGTCTATGAGGATGAACGAGGTCATCAGAGTCTGATAAAGAGCAGAAACACAGCAGAGGTTACCTGCTGCTGATGCAGAGCAGATCTGATTCATCTGAACATGAACTAGTTCATCTAGAAAAGATGGAGACCAGTCCTCCAACCCTTCCATCTGAGAAGCTGGTACGAGTTTGATTCAGTCTAAATGATAAAACAACTGATGTTATTTAATCAGCTGTAATGAAGCTTAGACACGTCATCCATTAATGGATCTAATCATTAAAGTTCTTTCATTGTTCTAGAGCTGCTTGTAAATATGAGGAAGGTTTCTATGGAAAGAGAAGAATAAATAATAAATGGTTATAATGATTATAATGGTAAAACATAAAGAGCTTGAGTTTAATTCTAATAATGCTCTGATGGTCTTTGTCCCTTCAGCCAGTTAAACCTGACCCTGTCTGCTAATGTGTAATCAGTGGGATCAGTTAAAACCATCTCCATGCTCTCTGCCTCAGAACCAGGCTGAGCCCGTGGTGCTGGGCACTAAGGTGGCTCTGGGTCGACGGGAGCACCAGACCCTGCAGCACAGGCATCACCAGCGGTCCCGCTGCCGGCCCCCCAAAGGCATGTACCTGACACAGGAGGACGTGGTGGCAGTGTCCTGCAGCGCCTCCGCCGCCAGCACCCTGCTTCGCCAGCTGGACATGGAGCTGGTGTCCCTCAAGAGACAGGTAGGAGGATCCACAGGGCTCCAGGGGTCTTGTTTCAGACCTGGGTTATTAGTGTTTCAGTAAAAATAAGGTTTTCAGGTAACGTAGAACTTAAAGGAAGTCAGGGGTCAGAAATAAAACAAGTTTAATAAAAACAAAGCAGAAACAAAAGGTGCTGCAGGACGACCAGGACCAGGGGCCTCATGTGTGAACATTACATACGTATAAAAATGTTCCGTACGTACTCGCTCACGTAAAAGTTCAGATGTATCAGAGTGAAATGTTCAACGCCAACGACGTGTCTGGCGTCCGTAGGATTCTCCAGATGTGGATCCTTTGGCTTTGACACTTAGAGGTGATGCTGGGAAACTGTCATCAATGTGAAAACTATTACTCCGACCGATCGGGACTGAGCCAGTCGACCCTGAGCAGAGCCATGCAAGCCGTGTGGGACGGAGTTCTCCTCATGTCAGCCAGGTAGATCAGATTCCCACAATGCATCTGAACAGGTCAACATTAAAGAGCAATCTGCAGCCAGAGACGGTTTCTGAATGGAATCAGAGCTATGGACTGCACACACATTGATAGAAAAGCACCATCGCATGAATTAGTAAATGTCAACAGGAAACATTTTCATTCATCAGTGTACAGATCATACGTGATGAACAAATGCAAGTAAACATTGTGGCAGCGTGACAAAGAGACATTTATGAGCATCTCCACTCCAGTGAGCAGCGTCTACAGTTCACTTTCTGTCAACTTCTTCTTCTTTCCTGTCTGACTCATTCTTATATTTTCTGATTGTGCAGAGAGGGGAATCTCAGGTGCAGGGTCAATTTAAATATCATTTAATGCATATTTAAAAGGGGCGTGGTCATGGAGGAGTCAGGTCACTGGATTGGGATGAACAAAGGAAATGTGCTTCTAAATGCTTCTAGATCAGAGATTACGTCACCATTTAGAAGCAAATCTACTCAACTCTTCATACATGAGGCTCCTGGTGTCCTTCATCACTGATGAGATGATCACACGTTACAGAGAATGGAGGAATGAGGTCAGAGGTCAATAACTTCATGTAACTAGTAAAGTAGCTGAGCCGTCTTTATCTCCATGGTCAGTGGTGTCCCCTCAGAGACACAGCAGCTCTTCAGTTACTCATCAGACGTCTTTGTCCTCTGTCCTCCAGGTCCAGAACGCCAAACAGATGAACAGTGGACTGAAACACATGCTGGAGTCTGGGATCAAAGAGTTCATCCTGCCTGAGGTACACGCAGTACACGCAGTACACGCAGTACACGCAGTACTACGCTGTGACTGAGTCACATCAGCAGCTTTAACACAAAGGTCTGACTGTCTAACTCTGATCTGTGACGCTGCAGTGTAACCAGAAGGTGAACGCCCGCTGGACCACAGACGAACAACTCCTGGCTGTTCAAGGTGAAACTAGTTACTATTCACATGAACGCTGGTTAATGTAGACACAGAACTGACATGGACACATGTTATATTCATCATCACTGAACTGGAACCTCATCAGACCTAAGGGACTCATCATTAAATGCTTTCCAGGAGTCAGGAAGTACGGAAAAGACTTCCAGGCCATCGCAGACGTCATCGGTAACAAGACGGTGGGACAGGTCAAGAACTTCTTTGTAAACTACCGGAGGCGCTTCAACCTGGAGGAGGTGCTGCAGGAGTGGGAGGCGGAGCAGGGGACCCGAGCTCCTAACGGAGACAGCGCCACCTCTGGAGAGGAGGGGAAGAACAGCTCAACCACTCCGTCAGGAAAAAGCACCGACGAAGAGGACGAAGAGGTGAGACGTTCAGCTCTGAACACGTGACCTGATACTCATAGTGGTGTCTCAAGCTACAGGATTTACCTGCTCATCATCATGCTCTAAAGAATCACTGATTCATCTTAGTGTGAGGCTGGAGACGTGTGGTTATAGACAGCTGGACAGCTGTCCTGTGTTTGACCCTTTAACTCCTCAAAGTGTCCAACGTCTGTCCTTACTGTCCAACGTAGGTCAGAGACTGTACACTTATTATCTGACACTTTACTGGAGGTGGTAAGACTAACCTGTCAGGAGAAACCACAGTAAGGACGCTGTGTTAGGGTGACACCATGTTAGGGTGTTAGGGTGACACCGTGTTAGGGTGACACCGTGTTAGGGTGACACCGTGTTAGGGTGACACCGTGTTAGGGTGTTAGGGTGACACCGTGTTAGGGTGACACCGTGTTAGGGTGTTAGGGTGACACCGTGTTAGGGTGACACCGTGTTAGGGTGACACCGTGTTAGGGTGTTAGGGTGACACCGTGTTAGGGTGACACCGTGTTAGGGTGACACCGTGTTAGGGTGTTAGGGTGACACCGTGTTAGGGTGACACCATGTTAGGGTGTTAGGGTGACACCGTGTTAGGGTGACACCGTGTTAGAGTGACACCATGTTAGGGTGTTAGGGTGACACCGTGTTAGGGTGACACCGTGTTAGGGTGACACCGTGTTAGGGTGTTAGGGTGACACCGTGTTAGGGTGACACCGTGTTAGGGTGACACCGTGTTAGGGTGTTAGGGTGACACCGTGTTAGGGTGACACCGTGTTAGGGTGTCAGGGTGACACCGTGTTAGGGTGTCAGGGTGACACCGTGTCAGGGTGACACCGTGTCAGGGTGACACCGTGTTAGGGTGTTAGGGTGACACCGTGTTAGGGTGACACCGTGTTAGGGTGACACCGTGTTAGGGTGTTAGGGTGACACCGTGTTAGGGTGACACCGTGTTAGGGTGACACCGTGTTAGGGTGTCAGGGTGACACCGTGTCAGGGTGACACCGTGTCAGGGTGACACCGTGTTAGGGTGACACCGTGTTAGGGTGACACCGTGTTAGGGTGTCAGGGTGACACCGTGTCAGGGTGACACCGTGTCAGGGTGACACCGTGTCAGGGTGACACCGTGTTAGGGTGTTAGGGTGACACCGTGTTAGGGTGACACCGTGTTAGGGTGACACCGTGTTAGGGTGTTAGGGTGACACCGTGTTAGGGTGACACCGTGTTAGGGTGTTAGGGTGACACCGTGTTAGGGTGACACCGTGTTAGGGTGTTAGGGTGACACCGTGTTAGGGTGACACCGTGTTAGGGTGACACCGTGTTAGGGTGACACCGTGTTAGGGTGTCAGGGTGACACCGTGTCAGGGTGACACCGTGTTAGGGTGACACCGTGTTAGGGTGTTAGGGTGACACCGTGTTAGGGTGACACCGTGTTAGGGTGACACTGTGTTAGGGTGTCAGGGTGACACTGTGTTAGGGTGACACCATGTTAGGGTGTTAGGGTGACACCGTGTTAGGGTGACACCGTGTTAGGGTGACACTGTGTTAGGGTGTCAGGGTGACACTGTGTTAGGGTGACACCATGTTAGGGTGTTAGGGTGACACCGTGTTAGGGTGACACCGTGTTAGGGTGACACCATGTTAGGGTGTTAGGGTGACACCGTGTTAGGGTGACACCGTGTTAGGGTGTTAGGGTGACACCGTGTTAGGGTGACACCGTGTTAGGGTGTTAGGGTGACACCATGTTAGGGTGTTAGGGTGACACCGTGTTAGGGTGACACCGTGTTAGGGTGACACCGTGTTAGGGTGTCAGGGTGAGACTGTACACTTATTATCTGACACTTTACTGGAGGTGGTAAGACTAACCTGTCAGGAGAAACCACAGTAAGGACGCTGTGTTAGGGTGACACCATGTTAGGGTGTTAGGGTGACACCGTGTTAGGGTGACACCGTGTTAGGGTGACACCATGTTAGGGTGACACCGTGTTAGGGTGTTAGGGTGACACCGTGTTAGGGTGACACCGTGTTAGGGTGACACCGTGTTAGGGTGTTAGGGTGACACCGTGTTAGGGTGACACCGTGTTAGGGTGACACCGTGTTAGGGTGACACCGTGTTAGGGTGACACCATGTTAGGGTGTCAGGGTGACACTGTGTCAGGGTGACACCGTGTCAGGGTGACACCGTGTTAGGGTGTTAGGGTGACACCGTGTTAGGGTGACACCGTGTTAGGGTGACACCGTGTTAGGGTGTTAGGGTGACACCGTGTCAGGGTGACACCGTGTCAGGGTGACACCGTGTTAGGGTGACACCGTGTTAGGGTGTCACCGTGTTAGGGTGACACCGTGTTAGGGTGACACCGTGTTAGGGTGTCAGGGTGAGACTGTACACTTATTATCTGACACTTTACTGGAGGTGGTAAGACTAACCTGTCAGGAGAAACCACAGTAAGGACGCTGTGTTAGGGTGACACCATGTTAGGGTGTTAGGGTGACACCGTGTTAGGGTGACACCGTGTTAGGGTGACACCATGTTAGGGTGACACCGTGTTAGGGTGTTAGGGTGACACCGTGTTAGGGTGACACCGTGTTAGGGTGACACCGTGTTAGGGTGACACCGTGTTAGGGTGTTAGGGTGACACCGTGTTAGGGTGACACCGTGTTAGGGTGACACCATGTTAGGGTGTCAGGGTGACACTGTGTCAGGGTGACACCGTGTCAGGGTGACACCGTGTCAGGGTGACACCGTGTTAGGGTGTTAGGGTGACACCGTGTTAGGGTGACACCGTGTTAGGGTGACACCGTGTTAGGGTGTTAGGGTGACACCGTGTCAGGGTGACACCGTGTCAGGGTGACACCGTGTTAGGGTGACACCATGTTAGGGTGTCAGGGTGACACCGTGTCAGGGTGACACCGTGTCAGGGTGACACCGTGTTAGGGTGACACCGTGTTAGGGTGTTAGGGTGACACCGTGTTAGGGTGACACCGTGTTAGGGTGACACCGTGTTAGGGTGTTAGGGTGACACCGTGTTAGGGTGACACCGTGTTAGGGTGTTAGGGTGACACCGTGTTAGGGTGACACCGTGTTAGGGTGACACCGTGTTAGGGTGTTAGGGTGACACCGTGTTAGGGTGACACCGTGTTAGGGTGACACCATGTTAGGGTGTCAGGGTGACACCGTGTCAGGGTGACACCGTGTTAGGGTGACACCGTGTTAGGGTGTTAGGGTGACACCGTGTTAGGGTGACACCGTGTTAGGGTGACACTGTGTTAGGGTGTCAGGGTGACACTGTGTTAGGGTGACACCATGTTAGGGTGTTAGGGTGACACCGTGTTAGGGTGACACCGTGTTAGGGTGACACCGTGTTAGGGTGACACCATGTTAGGGTGTTAGGGTGACACCGTGTTAGGGTGACACCGTGTTAGGGTGTTAGGGTGACACCGTGTTAGGGTGACACCGTGTTAGGGTGTTAGGGTGACACCATGTTAGGGTGTTAGGGTGACACCGTGTTAGGGTGACACCGTGTTAGGGTGACACCGTGTTAGGGTGTCAGGGTGACACCGTGTTAGGGTGACACCGTGTTAGGGTGACACCGTGTTAGGGTGACACCATGTTAGGGTGTTAGGGTGACACCGTGTTAGGGTGACACCGTGTTAGGGTGACACCATGTTAGGGTGTTAGGGTGACACCGTGTTAGGGTGACACCGTGTTAGGGTGACACCGTGTTAGGGTGTCAGGGTGACACCGTGTTAGGGTGACACCGTGTTAGGGTGACACCGTGTTAGGGTGACACCATGTTAGGGTGTTAGGGTGACACCGTGTTAGGGTGACACCATGTTAGGGTGTCAGGGTGACACCGTGTTAGGGTGTTAGGGTGACACCGTGTTAGGGTGACACCGTGTTAGGGTGTTAGGGTGACACCGTGTTAGGGTGTTAGGGTGACACCGTGTTAGGGTGACACCGTGTTAGGGTGTTAGGGTGACACCGTGTTAGGGTGTTAGGGTGACACCGTGTTAGGGTGACACCATGTTAGGGTGTCAGGGTGACACCGTGTTAGGGTGACACCGTGTTAGGGTGACACCGTGTTAGGGTGACACCATGTTAGGGTGTTAGGGTGACACCGTGTTAGGGTGACACCGTGTTAGGGTGACACCATGTTAGGGTGTTAGGGTGACACCGTGTTAGGGTGACACCGTGTTAGGGTGACACCGTGTTAGGGTGTCAGGGTGACACCGTGTTAGGGTGACACCGTGTTAGGGTGACACCGTGTTAGGGTGACACCATGTTAGGGTGTTAGGGTGACACCGTGTTAGGGTGACACCATGTTAGGGTGTTAGGGTGACACCGTGTTAGGGTGACACCGTGTTAGGGTGTTAGGGTGACACCGTGTTAGGGTGTTAGGGTGACACCGTGTTAGGGTGACACCGTGTTAGGGTGTTAGGGTGACACCATGTTAGGGTGTTAGGGTGACACCGTGTTAGGGTGACACCATGTTAGGGTGTTAGGGTGACACCGTGTTAGGGTGGTAGGGTGACACCATGTTAGGGTGTAAAGCTCAACGTCTCAGAACCCCCTGGAGTTTCTCTGCTGACGTATTTTCCAGAGTGTGCTAGTGCTGGCTAGCTGCCGGCAGGCGAACACGTTTGGTTTTAAAGGGTTAACAGTAGATAGTAAAGCTGTGATCTGAGTGTCATGTCAGCGTGTTTCTTTCTTTCTGACCTCCTGGTGACGTATCGCTGCTCATCATTGGTCCTCTCTGCAGGGTCAGGTGACGTCCTCAGGTACATCACCTGCTGCCTCCTCTTCCTCTTCAGTCCAGGCTCCAGTGACGTCCAGCGCCTCTTCGTCTCTCCACCAGCCCCCTCCCCTTCTGCGGCCCTCCCTCCCAGCCACGCCCTCTCTGCATCGCCAGCCCCCTCCCCTCCAGCAGCAGGCTCGCTTCCTGCAGCCCCGCCCCACCCTGCAGCAGCCGCCACCTCTCATTCGCCCGTCCAACCCCCTGCCCCCCCGCCTCAACCCACGTCCCCCCGCTCCCATGACCCTTGGTGGTAACCCTGGGGGGTCGGGACCAAGCTCTGTCCAGCAGCCGTCCGGTCTGACCGTCCACCCGTCGGACATGGCTTCGTCTTCCTCGCTCCACTAACCAGCGCTGAGACGCTGCTGCGTTCACTTCCTTTGGGAAATTCAGCAGATGTTCTCAGTAGATGCTAACTCCTCCGCTCTCACCACATAAATGTGACACAAGTCTTAATTCCTTTAGAAGTTTCTGAAGTCTTTCCCACAGAACTTAAACGTAGCACGCCTGGTTTTAAAGGTTGGACTCATTCAGTCTTTAACGTCTTTAACAGAAACTGTTCTGATTATCATCGTGGTCTGATCCCAGACGGTGATGTGGCGCTCCACAGGGTTCACTCCTGGGTCCCTTTGTTTTCTCCATCTCCACCAATGAGCACGGCCGTACAGAGTCTGTCATAGAGCCTTGTAGATAAAGTGGATCAGCTGCTCTGTGAGTCCAAGCTTTAAGGGGGACGTCGTATGTGTGCTAACATGCTAACATGCTAACAGAAGCATTTTGACCTGGTGGTGGCAAACATCCAGACCGAGCCGTGCTGGCTTCACCGTTTACAGCCTGATTCATTCACCTTGAATCATTTCATTAATGACTCCTGTTCGTGTAGCGCCACCCTCAGGACAGAGCTTGTAATGACTCGTCATAGCCTGCAGCCTCTATGAGACGCTGTGATCAGCTGTCAGTCTTGTGTTTTCCTCTTGTGACTCTCTGTATTAATGTCAGTTCAGTTTTCAGTTGTGACTCTGATGGAGGCTCCAGGTCCGTCGGCTGCTGCTGCTGAAGACGTAAATCCACTTTTCTGGGGGTTTCCATGGTAACCGGTGGTACAGGAAGTCTGTGGACTGAAAGGCTGCAGTGTTGTGTACAGTAGCATCAGACACCGTGTACAGTTTGGTATGTGTCAGTAGTTTAACTAACTGTTGTACATTTAGATGCTTTTTTAGAAACATTTCTGTTTGAAACGTCTCCATCAGCCAAATGAAACATGTCCCTCCGTCTGTCTCTGGATTATTTATTGGTCTTCTTCTGGTGCTACCAGTTTGGACTCATTGAGGAAGTGCTCTTAATTCTCTCTGACATGTGGCGTCATTGTAACTGGAATCCTTTGACTTTCTGTTGAACTTGTCAAACCTTGATGTTAGGATGAAGCTGCTGAGCGTCTCGGCCGCTCTCATTAAAAACGACATTTCTACGTTGAGCTTCGTCGTCGTAGTTTATTTAGAGCTGGTCAGTAACATCATGACTTTATGAAGTTACAAGCAGCTCACAGCAGATACTGATATGTAATATTGGCTCGTTTTACTGAATAAACAAATACACAAGCATAATAATTTCACTTGTTCATCTGCTGTCAGGACTTGTGTTATTATCTGATGATGTTTCATGTTTTTAAGAAGAAATAGAAAATCCTGGAGGAGGTAAAAACTGAAGCTTCATTTCATTTACACGTGTCACCTGGTAATAAACACAGTGACGTCATCAAGGTGGTGAGGGGTGGGCCATACACTACATAATACAGAGCTGTGTTATATAGATGGCAGAAATGAAACGAGCTGAACTAAAGTCTGAGTCTGGTCTAAAGAACAGCCTCATTAATGTCAGATTTTAAAGTCAAGCTGTCATGAAAGGCATCATCCAGCAGGTGAACGTGTAGCTGAGTGTGTCTGCAGGTTGGTTTGCAGCAGCAGCAGCAGCAGCAGCAGCAGGTTGTTAAGTCACTTCCTGATCTTGATGATTTCCTCTTGTTGAGCTGCGGATGCTCTGCTGATCACAGTCTGATCGATCTGCTGCTGGTGTCAGCCTCACGTCTACTCGTTTCTGCTCTCTGAGACTTCGGATGGACTTCAGAGCCTGAGGTAAGAGGATCCACCGGGACCGACTGAAGAGACGCTGACCGGAGAAAATGAAAGTAAATCCGCTCCGGCTCTCAGCGGAGGATCGGCTCTGAAAGTTTCACCGACACGATCAAAGTGTGGTAAAGGTTTGAAGGTGGTCAGAATTAAAGATGATTTAGTGATTTAATGCAGTAAACTCTTGACTCCAGAGGTTTTAGGTTCCTCTGACATGAGGACAGGTCGCAGCGGGGATTCCCCAGCGGTCCGTGAACATAACACCACGGAGAAAGTTCAGTCTGTTTATTCTCAGCAGCTCGGTGCTTTATCAGACCTCACTGTGTGATAGTTACAGGACAACATGTCCAACAGGTCCAACAGGACAACATGTCCAACAGGCCTGTCACTCACTGGGACCAACGGCAGCACGTGGCTCGGTGACGTACGTCCGCGCCTCGTTTGGTTTTAGTTCCCGGAGGTTTCCACGGTTATTACACAACGAGAGGAAGAATCAGCTTCCTCTTTATCTGGTCAGTCAGTCAGTTAATCAGTCAGTCAGTTAATCAGTCAGTTAGTTAATCAGTCAGTCAGTTAATCAGTCAGTTAGTTAATCAGTCAGTTAGTTTAATAAAACTCACCTCCATGTTTGGAGGATGAGGCTTCATGGAGGTTTCTGATGCGACATCCTCTCCTCATCATCTCCATCTGATCTTCACCTTCAGGGTCTCAGAGATGATATGAGTGAAATAAATACAGTTAGAGCTTTAGAGCCAACACTCAGACGTGCAGACGACCAGCCGTCCTGATCCAGTGGAGGTGATGAAGGACTGAAACGTCTCCTCTGTTCTTCATCAGCTGTCATACTTCCTCCTCTTAGATTTAACTGTGTCACATGACGCGTCAGTCTGAACCCTCTGTCCCCTGCAGACACATGGAGACAGCAGATACAAACCCAGGAGGACCACAGGAGTCCAGTTTGCAGTCTGAGGAGTCCAGGCTGGGGTCCGATGAGTCCAGGTTGAGATCGATGGGTCCTCTGATCTCCTGGGAGTCGGAGCTCACCTCCATCCAGCACTCCTTAAAGTTTGTGGTGAAGCTGAAGGAGGAGTTTGTCTGTCCCGTCTGCAGAGGAGTGGTGCTCAACCCCCAGCAGAACTCCTGTGGACACATCTACTGCTTCCACTGCCTGCAGGGACTATTGTATGAGCCTGTCCACCTTAAAACACAAACACTCACAGTCCACCTTAAAACACAGCCCTACTTTAACACCAGCGCTCTCGTTCTGGGACGTCCCACTAACTGAGCCTCTGGTTGTCTTTCAGGGACCGTTCGTCACTGTCCAGCCCGGTTTGTCCAGTGGAGGGAGCTGTGATCACACCAGCTGAGGTCAGAGACGGTACCATCCAGGTGATGGACCTGCAGTGACTGTCCACTGTCCACTGGTCCAGTTCGTTATCAAAGACAGCTGCTCCTTCAGAACCCGAGGCTGTGACGTTCTCCTTTAGGGAACCTTAGTCTGGAACAGAGGAATGAGATGAATTAGGCCTGGACACAGACACACAGGCTGAATAAAGGACTTACAGGGTTCACTGGACGATGAGCAGCCAAACATCTTGAAGAAGTCTTTGTCACCTGAATGACCCAGACCACTGCATGTCTTTAAACATGTGTCTCTCCACAGGTCTTCCAGGACAACTGCTGCAAACGAGAGATCTCCAGTCTGGAGGTTTACTGCACCAACTCCCCAGAATGCACCTCTGTCCTCACATTAAACCATCTGCAGGTAGCTCCAGTCTCATCGTCATGTGCAGCGTCCTCTCTGTCCACCAGGCTGGACTCAAAGCAGCAGCCTGTCAGCCTGACGATGTGAAATGTTTGTCTTCTGTGCAGGATCACCTGAGGCTGTGTCAGTATGAGCTGCAGCAATGCACCAACCCAGGCTGTACCACGGTGCTACAGAGGAAGGACCTGCAGGAACACCTGACCAACACCTGTCCTCACCGCCAGGAGCCCTGTCCTCACTGCAGCCAGCTGCTCCAGCTCAGCCTCTACCAGGTACAGTCCATCCAGACCAGTGAAGACATGCTGGCTCCTACCGCCTGATGCTGCAGGCTGAGGACAGCCTTCCTTCTCCAGATCAACTGTATAAAACAAACCTGTGTGTTTGGATTATTACGTCATTTACCTGCAGTCAGTCTGAGGCTCCTTCAACGTTTTAACCTGCTGATGTGTTTGTGGTCACTCCACCGTTAGGATCATGTGCAGAGCTCCTGTCTGGAAGTGGAGGTGGACTGTCCTGATGGCTGCTCCCTGAACGTCCCCAGACACAAGGTGAGCTCGTCCTCGTCCTCGTCCTCGTCCTCATCACGTCCGACTGTGGCTGTGTTCAGGACTGTGGCTGTGCTCAGGACTGTGGCTGTGCTCAGGACTGTGGCCGTGTTCAGGACTGTGGCTGTGCTCAGGGCTCAGGACTGTGGCTGTGCTCAGGACTGTGGCTGTGTTCAGGACTGTGGCTGTGCTCAGGACTGTGGCTGTGCTCAGGACTCAGGACTGTGGCTGTGCTCAGGACTGTGGCTGTGCTCAGGACTCAGGACTGTGGCTGTGCTCAGGACTGTGGCAGTGCTCAGGACTGTGGCTGTGCTCAGGACTCAGGACTGTGGCTGTGCTCAGGGCTCAGGACTGTGGCCGTGTTCAGGACTGTGGCTGTGCTCAGGACTGTGGCTGTGCTCAGGACTGTGGCTGTGCTCAGGACTCAGGACTGTGGCTGTGCTCAGGACTGTGGCTGTGCTCAGGACTCAGGACTGTGGCTGTGCTCAGGACTGAGGACTGTGGCTGTGCTCAGGACTCAGGACTGTGGCTGTGCTCAGGACTGTGGCAGTGCTCAGGACTGTGGCTGTGCTCAGGACTCAGGACTGTGGCTGTGCTCAGGACTCAGGACTGTGGCTGTGCTCAGGACTCAGGACTGTGGCCGTGCTCAGGACTGTGGCCGTGCTCAGGACTGTGGCCGTGCTCAGGACTGTGGCCGTGCTCAGGACTGTGGCCGTGCTCAGGACTGTGGCTGTGCTCAGGACTGTGGCTGTGCTCAGGACTGTGGCTGTGCTCAGGACTGTGGCTGTGTTCAGGACTGTGGCTGTGCTCAGGACTGTGGCTGTGCTCAGGACTGTGGCTGTGTTCAGGACTGTGGCCGTGTTCAGGACTCAGGACTGTGAGGCCAGCAGGTCAGGCCGCAGGAGTCAGGAGTCTCTGTTAGTCCTGGCTTTGGGCACAAACATGAGAGGTTCAGTAAGAAACTAGAAAAAGAATTAGTTTGACTTGTTTTTGTTTCAAAGCCTTAGAGCAGCTTCCACAAACCAACCAATCAGCAGTGAGTCTAGAGGACTTGTGGGCGGGGCATGGATAACTGATCAGACGTCCATATTTATTTACAGAGTTTAACAGCCACTATGACCATCCATGATCCTCAAACTCAGACTTTAGAGTCAAGCTGCCTCCTGTGTAACGTCCCTCAGTAAAACGTTGGTTGTCTTCCAGCTGGCTGAGCACAAAGAGGCGTGTCCTGAGGTTCATACTGACTGCTGCTATAAGAGGTTTGGCTGCTCGGTACAGGTGAGCATATACCACACCTGACGCAGACGTTTACCATCAGCTGGTTTCTGTGTTGATCACCTGACACCAAGTGTCCTGCAGGGTAAGAGAGGCAAAGTGAAGCTGCACGAGGACACTGCTGTCAATCATCACATGCTGCTGGTGCTGAGGAGCAACACACACCTGGAACAACAGGTACGTGTTAGTGAAGGAGAGTCTGGACAGAGTCATTCAGCAGGACTACACGTCACAGTAAGAGCTCCAGAGCAGAACCATGACATAACACTCTGCTCTGTTGGTCCTTAGAATCATGGTTTCTGTCTAATCTAATATTCAGTTTAACAAGGAGCCTTGAGTTCACTGGAGAAGAAACATGAAGCAAACACAAATAAATTCTGTTACTGGACTGTGAACACACAGATATTCAGTCTGAGTCAGTCGTTAGTTAGATGGTTTACTCATTAATCTGTCGACTCAGTGATTAAACCATGAGAAGACACAGGACACCATTATGTCTTCTGCTGGTTAGGATGCTCCACGTTACCTCTGCTGTCTCCTCCGTCAGGTGGAGGTTCTCCAGGAGGAGGCGCTGCTGAGGCAGAGGGAGGTCCAGACAGGGAGTCACCTGCTTCCTGGTCTGGAGAAACAAATCCGTCCACTGCTGCAGCAGAGCAGCACCAATGACCACGTCGTGTCCACGGCTCAGGTTCATGCTCTTTAAATGTCTTTGTCTCCATGTCTCTGTCTCCCTGGGTCACAGAGACACATGGAGGTCAGTCCTGTGTCTTATCTCCACGTCTCTCTCTGTCTCACTGTGTGTGATCAGAGGACTCTGAGCAGGCAAGAGGACGCCCTGTCCTCCGCCCAGCTGGACGTCCGGCAGGTGTCCCGGGGACTGGGTCCTACTCTGGAGGAGCTGGATCAGCTGAGACAGTCTTTGGACGCTGTGATGCAGGAAGTGTCAACAGCCGAGGCCCTCAGAGAACATCTGGGTAACGTCCTGATCTGTCCTCTAGGGGACGCTCTGTCCCTCAGAGACGTGATATGATGATATTTCTATCCCCCTCGCGCTGAGCTCAGCAGGTCTTTGTTTTATCGTAGGTGATATCTAATTACATCAGCGGCTCTGAGCTCTCGTTGTTTTAGCTGCAGGTGAATCAAATGAAGTTCACGCTGGTTTATTTCTGATCACTGGTTCTTCCTGTTACAGCAGAGATGACTCAGATCTAAAAAGGAAACCATGCGTATGTTTTATGAACCTGCTGAACCTTCAGACAGCAGTGTTTCATTAGGACACGTCCTCCATTAGTTTAAACGTATAAAATACATCAGTGATTTCTTCCATTTCCTGATGTTAGAACACGTCCTGTGATGACTCATAGTGCAAAGACCAAGACTCTGAGGTTACATGAAACTGTTCAGACTGAATCAGAATGAATCAGCTTTACTGTAGAGTGTTTTAATCTAGATTAGATTCAGCTTCATTGTCATTACACATGTTTATAGTAACGTGACACAGGCCAGCGTCTAAGCAGAAGTATATGTAGAATAAACAGTATGAATCAACATGATGTATAAGTAGAATGGTTCATTAAATGGACAATATGTAACAATATGTATACAGGTGAGACAGGTGTGTGTCTGTGTCTGTGTCTGTGCGTGCGCGTGTGTGCGTGTGTGTGTGTGTGTCTGTGTCTGTGCGTGCGCGTGTGTGCGTGTGTGTGTGTGTGTCTGTGTCTGTGCGTGTGTGCGTGTGTGTGTGCGTGTGCGTGTGTGTGCGTGTGTGGGCGTGTGTGGGCGTGTGTGTCTGTGTGTGTCTGTGTGTGTCTGTGTCTGTGTCTGTGTCTGTGTGTGCGTGTGCGTGTGTCGGCGTGTGTGTGTGTGTGCGTATGTGTGCGTGTGTGTGTGCGTGTGTGTGTGCGTGTGTGTGTGCGTGTGTGCGTGTGTGTGCGCGTGTGTGCGTATGTGTGCGTGTGTGGGCGTGTGTGTCTGTGTGTGTCTGTGTCTGTGTCTGTGTCTGTGTCTGTGTGCGTGTGCGTGTGTGTGTGCGTGTGCACGTGTGTGTGCGTGCGCGTGTGTGTGTCTGTGTCTGTGTGCGTGTGCGTGTGCGTGTGCGTGTGCGTGTGCGTGTGGGTGTGGGTGTGCGCGCGTGTGCGTGTGTGTGTGTGCGTGCGTGCGTGCGTGCGTGTGTGCGTGCGTGCGTGCGTGTGCGTGCGTGTGTGTGCGTGTGTGGAGAGCAGTCCAGCAGTGGAAACAACAACACTTGTGCTGATGCTGGTTTGGCTGAAGCTATTTTCTTCCTCCAGGATCCTTGGAGGAGAATCTGAAGCGTCACTCTGGTCTCCTGGACCTCCACGCCGCTCAGCTCAGCCTCAACAAGCAGCACCTGCAGGAGCTGGAGGCCACGTCCTACGACGGCAGACTCATCTGGAAAATCGATGACTTCAAGAAGAAGAGGGAAGCCGAGGCCAAAGGTCAGCCGCCGTGCCTGAGCAGCGTGCCGTTCCACATCGGACGCTGCGGCTACAAGATGGCCATGAAGGCCTACCTGAACGGAGACGGGGAGGGGAGGGGCTCTCACCTGTCGCTGTACGTGGTCCTGATGCCGGGAGACTTTGACGCTCTGCTCCAGTGGCCGTTCAGACAGACCGTGTCCCTGTCTGTCCTGGACCAGAGCGGCGCCTGTAACCACCGCAGCCTGAGCTTCAGACCCGACCCCACGACCAAATGCTTCCAGCAGCCGGCCCCCGAGTCTGCAAGCAACGTGGCCGTGGGCTTCCCCTGCTTCATTCCCCTCAACGCGCTGGAAAACGCCCAGAACGCCGCGTACGTCAAAGACGACACGCTGTTCGTCAAGGCCAAGGTGGACATGACGGGTTTGGAGCAGCTCTGAGGGCCCTGGTCTGGAGGGATCCTGGTCTGATGGGATCCTGGTCTGATGGGATCCTGGTCCGGTGGGATCCTGGTCTGGAGGGATCCTGGTCTGGACACCGACGTTTAAAGGAACTGAACTGGTCCGTTATCATTTCATGTGACTTTAGAAACAGAAGAAGAGGATTTCTTGAGGAACGTTTCAGGATCATCTCAGGGATCGTTTGAAACTAAAGACTACATGTGTCCAAGGACTGAGTTAATTATTAGGTTTTATAATCTCTGTTATTTGAAGGTTAGTCCCTGTAGCAGCTTTATTGATCACACTCTCTGCCTCAAAGAATATTCCTTACTTCTACTCATCTGGAGGCCGTTAGCACGTTGCTTTTAATTTATTTATTTATAGTTTTATGAATTCAAGCTCATTGTGTTGGGAGGCTGCTCCGCTGACCCCAGGTCTGCCCACCCCAGGTCTGCTGACCCCAGGTCTGCTGACCCTGCTGCAGCCCTTCAGGACTCCAGGCTGAAGAAAAGCTGTAGCTGGGAGACTCTGCGCTAGCAGCTATTAGCAACAAACCAACTTGAAAATAGTATTTGATGTTTTATTTTACAGTATCCTGCAGTAACTAACCAGCCGTAGATCAACTCATCAACTCCTGAAAGCTAAAATCACTGCTTTTCTAAATGGAGTCTGGTGGAACATGTCATCCACTATCTGCTGTAGTTACTATACCAGAGGTTGAACCAGTTCAGATTTATTAAAGTGAACACTGAGTGGTCTCTGATGAGGTCCCAGTAGAAAGTAATAAACCTGAATCATCAGCTCATGTGCTACAGACTGAGAGCTGCAGATATGTACAGCCTGTATAAAAACATGCAGCACCTCAGCACCATCAGCAGCATTTAATAGTCCTCCACAGCTTAGTGTTGTTAGATGGGATAGTGGAGCAGCTATTTCTGGGCTCCTCACCTGTCTTCTAGGAGGCGTCCATGTTGTTATGGTCATATGATCAGAGACTCATCCTCTAGTCTGTGCGACCCCCTGCTACTGAAGGTGTGACCTCATACAAACCCACCCCAAAGAAATCAACCTGCACCTTTAACTCTGGATTTAATGATCAGGTCTTATACAGATGTTACAGCAGGTAACAGAGAGAGTCCTTTACATCATCATGTCTAATGAGGAGAGATGAAGCAGGAGGACACAGCCTGCTGACTCTACAGCAGAGTCATTCACAGTACATCAGAGCAACCAAGTTGTCGATGAAAGGTGAGTCACAGGAAATCCTACGTTCTGATTGGCTGCCAGGTCCAGCCCTTCATGTTGTCAGCTACACATCCAGACTTCATTTTGGGGTAGAGTTCCCAGACGTCCCTGTTGTGACATCAGTAGAAGAATCAAACCATGAGACTGTAGCTGCTCAACGTGTTCAGATCATCTAGAAACTCTGAGTTTACAGCTTTTACTGTGGCTCAGAGGTCATTGTGACAACCGTCTCAGCTCTAATATAATTATTAGTGAGGAAAACACCTGCTGAGTCTGTGACTGCCACGCTGCCCTTTTCATTAAGACCTGAGGCTGTGACTCAGCAGGTGTGTTGGGAAAGTTCTTTTTCTACACAAACTAGTTCAGTTCATAGTTCACAATCTTTAAAATTAACTCGTTCGTTCATGATTTCAAATATGAACTAAATAGTTCATTTTTAGTTCTTTTTTTTTTTTACCTCCAATAACTTTGCTGCGAGCTATTTGTCAAAGTTACTAGCTGGGTGCTTCAGTTCAATGTGCTGTTTTAAGTTTGCTGTTGACGTCGTCTATGTGCGGACTTTCTTTTTCAAACCGGGCGGGCAAAGTTTACAGACAAAAGTCACGTCTCTACCGTCTGCGTCAGTACTGTCTTTGCCGAAAAACTCTTTTAAATGTTCATGTGCAGTCTGAGAGCTCCGGGCTGTTGCCTTCCTCCTCCATAGCCCATGCTTTGTTGTGATGATGTTTTGTTTGTGCGACAGGGCGACGAGCGGTGTCGCGGGGTAAATCTGTTGCCACATCGGATGGTTTTCCGCAGCACCGTTAACACAGTTCACGGTGTGTTTTATTTGGGGGTTCCCTGGAAATCTGGCATAGTTTTGAACGAAAATAGAACGTGTATGAACGCCGTTCACAGACGTCAGAATGAACGCGTTCACAATAAAGTTCCTCAATCGGAAATATGAACGGTTCAGTTCTTAGTTCACCAAAATATGAACGAGTTCATGAACTTTCGTTCATTGAACGCGTTCAGGCACAACACTGTCAGCAGGTGTTTTGGAGGTTTGTTTGTGCCTGATGTGTACTCAGATGTGTGATGGCTGGAGAGAAATAAAGTGTCTATCAACTAAACATGATTACCTGTGTCAGCCTGATCACTCCGACACCGTCACTTTCAGATTGTGAAGCTCAGACAGCAGCTCCAGACCTGATTCACCTGGACTACTCTTGCTCAGGTGCAGCTCTTTCAGGTGTGAAGGGTTGAACGTCAGAGCTGAAGCCAGAGACTCACAGTTTCTCTCTGTGCACCGGGACAGTCTGAGGAAGAAACACATTTTAATCTCTAGTGACCAGCATACAGGTGTGAACACTGATCTGGTCTCTAGTGTCCAGGTTAAACAGGTCCAGGTGTGAACACTGATCTGGTCTCTAGTGTCCAGGTTAAACAGGTCCAGGTGTGAACACTGATCTGGTCTCTAGAGTCCAGGTTAAACAGGTCCAGGTGTGAACACTGATCTGGTCTCTAGAGTCCAGGTTAAACAGGTCCAGGTGTGAACACTGATCTGGTCTCTAGAGTCCAGGTTAAACAGGTCCAGGTGTGAACACTGATCTGGTCTCTAGAGTCCAGGTTAAACAGGTCCAGGTGTGAACACTGATCTGGTCTCTAGAGTCCAGGTTAAACAGGTCCAGGTGTGAACACTGATCTGGTCTCTAGAGTCCAGGTGTGAACACTGATCTGGTGTCAGTCCACATGTGGAGGTGGTCTGGGACACATGTGACCTCCTTCCTTTGGTAGAGTGAACACACAATGAGTCCTGGGTCACATTAAAGACCAGCTACTCACCAGGTCTGATCTGAGGAAGAGGAGGAGAACTCATTCATTCATCCACTAGTAGAAATGATTACATGAATCAGTGACGCCTGTTTTACTTTGACCCAAGTCCCGCCCACTATCATGGAGGGGGTGGAGCTTATGAGCTATACTACAGTCAGCCACTGGGGGGAGCTGTACATGGTTTGGCTTCACTGTAGAGGAGCTGTCATGGCGTCCATCTTTATTTACAGTCTATGTTTGCAACAAACAGAAGAATTGATATCATGCCATGAAATACTACATAACATGAACAGTGCAGTTTAGGAGCTTCTGAATTTTCTTTAATAAATAAGTTAGTAAAAGAATAAAATATTACAGTTTCCTCTTTGATTGGGTCCTCCTGGCGTTGCAGGATCATTTGAGTCATTTTTATGCAGAAATGGGCACAAAAACATTTAAGAAACTCTGAACACACACGGCTAAAACAACTGGCCCATAAATTTAAGATCATTAGACAGACAATGTCATGATCAGATGGGACCAACTGTTGTGTTGAGGTGTATCTGAATGATGTGTTGCTGTGGTTTTCAGGCAAACTGAGTGAATGTTTTTGAGTTTTATCTCTAAATGAAGTCTTTGTTCATAATATCTTTAGTTCAGAGTATAGCAACCACTGTCCAGGTGTCTGTTAAATGTACAAAACAGTGATTCACCCAGAGATCAAACCATTTATCTGATTAATTAATAATTACTCACTATAATAATTAATAGACACACGTGTACACATACATGTACTATACTGACGTTCAGTGATCAGGTTTAGTTTCAAAGTGGCCTCAGACACCTGAACTATCTGACCTGACAGCGTGGCAGAGGATGGCTGTGATACTCACTTCAGTGTCTCCAGTTTGCAAAGTGGCTCTGTCAAGAAAACCTCAGAAAGTTTTTCAACTCCTTGGTCTTGGAGGTGATTTCTGGACACATCCAGGATTCTGAGGTAGGAGGGGTTAGACTTCAGACTGGAGACCAGTGCAACACAGCCCATCTTTGTAAACCGACAGCCGGGTAATCTGTTGGGAAAAACCTTGTTAATGAAAAGGTTGACAGCAGCTTGGAGGACTTTTAGCCCATTCCTCAAAACAGAACCACTTCAGTTCTGAGATGTTGGTGGGTTTCCTCACATCAACTGCTGCTTCAGGTCCAACAACAACATTTCTGTTCGATTAAGGTCAGGACTTTGACTTGTTCCTAAACATTCATTTTGTTCTACTTGGAGAGCAGTGTCTTTGTCCATCACACCATGGCTGTTCAGTGGATTCATAAACATTACCATCAGCCAATGAGAGAGAGGCCTTTAGCTGCTTAGAAGTTCCTAACCCTCACCCTAACCTAGGAACTGAACCACACCTGAGTCTCATTACATTAATGGAAACACTTCTGAACACATGGACTCTGATTTAATCCTACAGGAGCACCTCTCTGATATGTAATATACCCTGATATTTCTTTGTTGTTTTTATTGTTTTTATCTTTGTCTACTTTCAGGACATAAAATTGTGAATGTGGAGGCCAGGTCAACACCTTGTGCTGTTCTTCTTCCTAAAGTGTTTTTGTGGCTGCATCCTGCTGGAGGAGTGTCATTGCTATGGGGTGGGGGTGCCTGGTCTGGTCTAGGTGGGTGCTACATGTCTAAGTAACATCCACACCAATGAATGAAGCCAGGTCCAGAAGTTTCCCAGCAGAACACTGAACTGGAGCAAGGTGGTTTAGATGTTATTCACTTCTCCTGTCATGTTGTGGCTGATTGGTGTATGACAAAGTTGTAGCAAAGGTACTCAAAATGTTATATTCCAGGTTGTCCTTTAAATCACACCCTAAAAGTCTGAACTGGGGATCAAATCAGCTGCAGTGTTTTTTCTGGACTTCTCCACATATTAAAAATAAAAACTAAATTTCATGACTCGGATTCAAAAACTGCGTTGTCAGTGTCTGACCTCAGAGTCTCCATCCTGCAGCTCGGATGCTTCAGCAGAGCAGCAACTTCCATCACTCCAGCATCACCAAGGTCGTTAGCACCCAGATCCAGTTCCTTCAGATGGGAGGGGTTGGAAACCAGCGCTGAGACCAGAGCTTTGGTACTTTCACTTTGGATGCCTGTCTTATAAAGCCTTTACAGAAAAGGAGACATGTTTTATTTTAAATCCCTGAGGTGTCTCCTCCTAAAAGCAAACAGCTGAAAACCATTCCTTCATACTCGGTCAGTCTGAAGGCTGGTGGCAGTCACACTGCAAATACAAAGTGTATCAGCTAAACACTCAGTCAGGCCTGAACCTTCTTCAGTCTGCAGGACAGTATCTGATCTCACCCTGAACCACTGGGAGGCGCTATAGACCATGGGATGTATTCCACATAGAAATGCTGCTGTGGAATAGACAAGTCTGATCCACAGGCCTCGTCACACATCATCATGAGTTTATAAACCACTGGACACGACCTGAGGCGCTCAGAGGATTTCACCTGAGTCTCTGAAGTCTGCAGTTGGGACTTTTCAGGCCATCACAGAGCTGCTCCATTCCTGGGTCCTGCAGTTTGTTTCCACTCAGGTCTAACTCCTCCAGACCAGAAGATCTGAAGCTGAGAACTGAAGAAATCGCCCTACAGCATCTGACAGTGAGGTTACAGTCCCTTAATCTGAAGTGAAAAAGAAAACGAGTGTTAGCATCTCAAGCTCAGAGCATCAGAGGTGTTTCCTGGAGATAAATACTTACGCAGCAGTCTTTGAGACTTTGAGCACTGGCAGCAGCCTCTCCAGAACCTCATCTGAGCCATAGTACTTCTTCAGATCAAAGACGGACAGGTCTTCATTGGAAAGGAGCAGCACAAAGGCCAGCGCTGACCAGTGTGGAGGGGAGATTTTGCTGACATCTCCTGAGCTCTGGTACGTCTGGACTTGCTCTACTAGAGACCGGTCACCCAACTCATTCAGACATTGGAATAGATTGATGCTCTTGTCAGTGTAAGACAGTTTCTTGATCTTCCCGTGAATGTAGGCGATGGTCTCCTGGTGGCTCTGTGGACTCCCTTCTCTAAGTCCCAGTTCCCTCTGAAGAAGTTTCTGGTTTCCTTCCTGTGAGAGACCAAGCAGGAAGCGCAGGAACAAGTCCCATTCTCCACAGTCGCTCTTCAGGGCTTTATCCACCGCGCTCTTGTGGAGGAAGATGATGGGGATTTCTCCTTTCTCCGACATCACCATCACTCTGCGGCTGAGGACATCTTTTCCCCCTATGAAGGTCTGTAGAACATACAGAGCCGCAAGAAACTCCTGAACACTTAAATGTATGAAGGAGTAAAACTCTTGTTTGTGAAGGCCACATTCTTTTCTGATGATCTGGGTACAGATTCCTGAATACACGGCAGCTTGTTTCAGATCAATGTCACAAACTTTCAGATCTGCTTCTCTGAAGATTATGTTGCCTTCTTGTAGTTGTTCAAATGCCAACTTTCCCAACTTCATGATGAGATGTTTGTCAGTTTCACCTTCCTGGTAATCCTTCTTCTGTTTGCTTTTTGTCTGGATGATCAGGAAGTGTGTATACATCTCCGTCACAGTCTTGGGCAGCTCGGTATGGTGCTGATCTGTGAGGAGACTCTGGAGAGCTGTGGCTGAGATCCAGCAGAACATTGGGATGTGACACATTATGTACAGACTTCTCAGCGGCTTTGACTGAAGATGATCGTAGACTTTCTGAGCAATAGCCTTGTCACTGATTTTCTTCTGAAAGTACTCGTGCTTTTGCTCGTCAGTGAAGCCTCGTACCTCGGTCACTCTGTGGATGAACTCTATAGGAATCTTACTGGCTGCAGCCGGTCTGCTTGTTATCCAGATGGAGGCGTTGTGCAGCAGTCTCCCTTTGATTAAGTTGGTCAGTAGGACGTCCACTGTTGTAGACGTTGTCACACTGCGGCACATTTGATTTTTACTGAAGTCCAGTGGAAACTTGCTTTCGTCCAGGCCGTCAAAAATGAACAAAACGCTACAATTCTTGTAATCTGATGTTTCCAAATCATTAACTTCTTCAAAATATTGGCATATTAAATCTTTAAGACTCAAACGCTCGTCTTTGATTAAGTTCAGCTCTCTGAATGTGAAGGGAAATATGAACTGGATCCTTTGGTTGGCTCTTCCTGTTGCCCAGTCATGAGTGAACTTCTGCACAGCCACAGTTTTTCCAATGCCAGCAATGCCCTTTGTCAAAACCTTCCGAGGAGGAACGTCTTCACTTGACAAAGGTTCAAAAAGGTTGTTGAGATCTATTTTCCTCTCCTCACTCGTACTCCTTGAGCTCTCTAGTTCAGTTATTTCGTGTTCTCCATTAACCTCCCCACTCTCTCCCTCTGTGATGTAGAGCTCTGTGTAGATCTTGTCTAATAGACTTGACGATGCTTCTTCCTTTATTCCTTCACAGATTTTCTCTGTTTCATCTTTGAGGAATGATTTCAGGTCATCTTGGCACCTTTTGATGTTTGCTGAAAGACCCACATATAGTTAAATAAGTATCAAGTAATCCCTCATTGTTCCAACTTAACAAAAGGCTTTTCAGCTTTCCAAACCATCAGGCTTCAAGATGTTCACATGCAGGCAGACTAACAAGGTTCAGGTTAGTATTTACTCAGAAAGCAGAACATCATGTTCATCAAGACAAACAGGTGACGTCACTAACTTCACTGGATGGGATCGTTTTTAGCTTCTGTTATTCATTCCCTCTACAACGTCTAGATATGTTTAAAGTGAGTATAAAAGCTCAGTACCTTTGGGTTGGGAAGGATCAGCATTAGTCTCCTCAGCCGTGGAGGAAGATCCAACTGAAACACAAATAAATGATTCTAGCACATCTACAGTTAAACGTAAATAAAGTATTTGGTTGGTTGATTTACTGATTGATGATTGGTTGGTTGATTGGTTGACTGATTGTTTGACTGATTGGTTGGTTGATTGGTTGGTTGGCTGATTGGTTGGTTGATTGGTTGACTGATTGGTTGACTGGTTGGTTGGTTGATTGGTTGGTTGGTTGACTGATTGGTTGACTGATTGGTTGGCTGATTGGTTGGTTGGTTGACTGATTGGTTGACTGGTTGGCTGATTGGTTGGTTGGCTGACTGATTGGTTGACTGGTTGGCTGATTGGTTGGTTGACTGATTGTTTGACTGATTGGTTGGTTGATTGGTTGGTTGGTTGACTGATTGGTTGACTGGTTGGCTGATTGGTTGGTTGGCTGATTGGTTGGTTGATTGGTTGACCGATTGTTTGCTGATTGGTTGGTTGATTGGTTGGTTGACCGATTGTTTGCTGATTGGTTGGTTGATTGGTTGGTTGACTGACTGGTTGGTTGACTGGTTGGTTGACTGATTGGTTGACTGGTTGGTTGAGGGAATTAATTTACCATATGTGAAGATATTCACGTCACCACATGTAACGTTGGTGAGATGAGGCTGGTTGACAACACTTCTGTCGTTGGCGCTGATTCCTCCTACTTCCCTCTGGCTGCCGGCTAAATGAGAACAGACACGTGTTAGTTCATTAGATCATATCCATGCAGTCATCTGACATTTCACTTCAACCAGCTTGATTTCATTCTGAAAAACGACAACCTTATGCTGTTAAACCTCAAAGTGAATCTCCACTTAGTAGTGTGTGTTAAAGAGGATTCAGTCTGTGCAGACTTTTAGATTGAAATATATACTGACTGTACTAAAATGATTATTTGATTCAGTCCCTTATATAGTCCTAACATGCCCACTGAGGCTGTTCATTCACAGGACTATTACTTTCTTTGTTACACCTTTACACATCAAAGATGATGCCAGAGTGGGTGGCCAGCTGTCTTTCAGATTGCATTGTTCTGTGTCTGCTCAGAATCAGAATCAGAAAAGACTTCAAGATACAAGGAATTTGCCTTGGTGTTGTTACGCCTAAAATAAAATAAAAATAAAATATAGAAACTATATTATAGAATAATTATAGAAAATTCCTCTCAGATATATAAAATAAAATATAGAAATACAACAAAATACAAAAATATATACACAGTATATATATATGTATATTCCACCAGAACATTTACTGTGGGGTGGTAGTGGGTTTGATGTGTTCAGAGGGGGGGCTTGGTATTGTTCAGCAGACGGACTGCGGATGGAAAGAAACTGTTGTCCATGCGAGTGGTCCTACACTCGATGGATCGCAGCCGTCTGCCAGAGGGGAGTCTGTTAAATAGTCCATGTCCAGGGTGAGAGGGATCAGACACAATCTTAGCTGCTTCAGAGTCCTGGAAGCGTACAGCTCGTCCAGAGACTTCAGACTGCAGCCAATCACCTTCTCTGCAGAGACAATGACACGCTGCAGTCTGCTCTTGTCCTTAGCAGAGGCTGCAGCATACCAGGTGGTGATGGACTCAATGATGGCAGTGTAGAAGTGAACCATCATTGTCTTTGGCAGGTTGAATTTCTTCAGCTGCCGCAGGAAGTACATCCTCTGCTGTGCTTTTTTGATCAGGGCGCTGATGTTCAGCTCCCATTTGAGGTCCTGGGAGATGATGGTGCTCGACTGGTATATGATCACCAAGTACTTCTTGATATCAGAACATCTCAGAACATCTCAAGAGATGTTTTTAAAACCAGAGGAGTGTGATGAATGCTCGAGCCATACCGGCCCACCTCAGCTTCTGAAGACGAGGGAAGCAAGGGGTACTTCTGGTAAGACATGAGATCTGACTGTTGGACTGATCCCAATCTCTTTTAGAGAGGATTTGCTGTCACTTGGCGACCACAGAGGCAGTGGATCGTTGTAGTTCACCCGGCTGTGGGCCTGCTTCACCTGTCAGTGAAGTCCCCCCTTCCCAGACAGAGTCGAGTTCGCTGCTGTGGTGTAGATAATGACAGTCTTTGTTCGCTGGGCCACCCCTCTACATTGGCCCACGAGGAGTTGACTCTTCGTTTGGCTCTCATTCATGTTAGAGCACTAGCAAACCAGACTTTCTTGCTAAAGGATTTCTTCACCTCGCCTAAACTTGACTTGACTGCTTCTGATGGAGACCTGGCTCAGCCATTCTGACGAACTCCTGGTTGACAGGGTCAAAAAACTGTTTGCTTCCCCACAAACACACACCTCATTCCCCCCACCTGTAGCTTAGCCATAAGCACTTCCACACCTTTGCTGAATAGTCTGAAGGATGTTCAGTCATGGATGGTTCCTTCTTATTGTCTGATTGAGAGTTTCCTTTCTGTTTCACACACCCGCTTGTGTCTTTTATACAGCAACAAAAATGAAAGAAAAACCTGACTGTGGCAGTTTCTTCTGGTATTATGAGAGCCCTTAGAAATAAATCACCATCTTACCAAACTGTGACTGTGATGCAGGAACCACAGATTTCCTGTTTTCCATTCTTCAACCGCCTGACTTCAGAAGAACAAACAAAAATGGTAGATTAAATTAAATGGTTTTCTATCCACAAGCCTCTTCCTGTGCTCCCATACATTCTTCCAGTAGAAAGTCGGGTTGTTGTTCCTGTCAGGACATCTTTGGTAGTTCAGCAGAAATGAAAGTCAGTGCTCTGCAGTAGTGTTCCTTTAGTCTTCTCCGTCTGTGATCACGTGATACAACAGGAAACACACCCATTTACCTAGATGACTCATCAGGCTTCACGTCTGCATCCCTTTACCCATCTGAAAAGATGAAGAAACACCATGTGAGGTATGTCCTCTACGGTCCTGTCTATGACCTGTGAGGTCTGAGTCCAGGATGAACACATGATCAGCAGGTGATCATTTCCTCTTTACTGTTTGTCATTTGCAACTCAAATTTGACTGGAGCTGCTTTTAATGTGCCACATGAATAAAGCAGAACAATAGCACACACCACCAAGGGTTACCAACAGTAACGAAGCAAACAGAACAAACTGAAGCAGCACAGCACATCACAACTAAACCCTAAACAACAATAAGACCCATCAAAGCATTAGAAGCCTCCACACAAACCACAGCTAGCATGCCACAGCTTGTTTAGCTTCAGCTGAGAGACAGAACATGGACACCAGGACTCTCCTGTAGGAGGTGGCCTACAGGAGGGAGGTGTCCCACCTGGAGGATTGGTGCCGGGAGAACCACCTCCTGCTGAACGTCAGCAAAACTAAGGAACTGATAGTGGACTTCAGCAGGAAACAGCAGAGGGACTAACATCCACTTATCATCTGTGGCTCTGAGGTGGAAAGAGTGGACACCTTCAGATACCTGGGAGTGACCATCTCACAGGACCTGTCATGGACTCACCATCTGAACATCATGGTGAAGAAGGCCAGACAGCGTCTCTACCTCCTCAGACGCCTCAGAGACTTTAAGCTCCCTCTCAAGGTGCTCAGGAACTTTTACACCTGCACCATCCAGAGCATCACCACCTGGACGGGAAACTGTACCAGGCAGGACTTCCTGGCCCTCAAGAGGGTGGTCCGTTCAGCAGAGCGGACCATCAGAACCCCCCTCCCCAACCTGCAGGACATTTACACCCAGTCACCCCGGACACTCTCTCTTCTCTCTACTGCCATCAGGCCGGCGTTTCCGATGCCTGAGGGCAAAGACTGAGAGGCTGAAGAAGAGTTTTTACCCCCACGCCATCCGCCTGCTCAACTCTGAGCCTTAACCGGACTTAAATATCTGCACTTTATTCATATATATAAAAAAAAATAACTAGCTGCTAAATACTTAATACTGCAATACATGTACATATACAACTTCACTCCCTCGGTTTACCAGTCTATATTTCTATATTATTTTTATTCAGTCTATATTTCTATTATTCTTTTTATCTCATTTTTTAATTCTATATTTTATATTTTATATTTTATTTCTCTATTGGTGTACATTACACTTACTACTGTTTACTGTAGTACTTCTTTTTTACTACTGGTTGCAGGTACAAAAATACATTTCACTGTGCATTGTACTATGTATAACTGTGCATGTGACAAGTAAAAACCTATCTATCTATCTATCTATCTATCTGCTATTTACAAGGGAACAGCTGTTAGAAGACAGTACAAACCACGTCTGCTCTGTTGTCATGGGAATGTCTTGTCCTAACAAGTTAAGAGGAGCTAACGGTGCTAGCCCGGCTACACAGAGACTCCCAGGACTGTGGCATTATGTTCTTCACTGCTACCTACAGACTGGACAGCAGGGGTCATGCACCCCCTCCCCTTCTTCTTTTCTCATGGGACAACCATGCCTCTCTGTCCCCCCACACCTATAAGGTCTGTGAGGACATGGACAGAGGAGGACCATGAGAAGCTGAGAGACAACGTAAACTGACCCCTCACCAACAGCAAACCATCACAAACCTCTGATAAGAGGCTCCTGAGCTGAAAGCTTGATACAAAGAGGAGTTAGATGTGGGGACAAGGAGGAGCTGAAAAGAGTTCAACTCAAAGAGATGATGAAAGAAGGCAAAGACTCCTGCAGGAGAACGGTGGAGGTGAGCTGTCACGGAGAAACACTACAGAGAGAAGAACCTGTGACCCACACTGGGTACATGGAGGAAGAAGGCAGGAAGTAAGGCAGGGTGAAATAATAACGTTCAGTTTTATGAGACGTATAATTAAGGTAACAAAAAGTGCTTCAGGGTAGAAGACATCAAAACACAGAGGACAAGACAGCACACGGGGAAACCAGGCAGGTAGCCAACAGATAGGGAGGAGCAACCAAACTGTCTGTCAGCTGATAATTAGCATACAAGCTATTCATGTGACATTCATTATTACATAGGTGCTGCAGCTGATGCTCTGGGTCACTCACAGGGAACCCTGACCAGCGGCGAAGGGGGGTGGGTCCTCCTCTTAGAGGGGCGGGTCCTGCTCCTGGAGGGGCGGGTCCTCCTCTTAGAGGGGTGGGTCCTCCTCTTAGAGGGGCGGGTCCTCCTCCTGGAGGGGCGGGTCCCAGCTTGGAGGGGCGGGTCCTTCTCCTGGAGGGGCGGGTCCTTCTCCTGGAGTGGCGGGTCCTCTTCTTAGAGGGGCGGGTCCTCCTCTTAGAGGGGCGGGTCCTCTTCTTTGAGGGGCGGGACCCAGCTTGGAGGGGCGGGTCCTCTTCTTAGAGGGGCGGGTCCTCTACTTTGAGGGGCGGGTCCTTCTCCTGGAGGGGCGGGTCCTTCTCCTGGAGGGGCGGGTCCTCTTCTTAGAGGGGCGGGTCCTCCTCTTAGAGGGGCGGGTCCTCTTCTTTGAGGGGCGGGACCCAGCTTGGAGGGGCGGGTCCTCTTCTTAGAGGGGCAGGTCCTCTTCTTAGAGGGGCGGGTCCTCTACTTTGAGGGGCGGGTCCTTCTCCTGGAGGGGCGGGTCCTCCTCTTTGAGGGGCGGGTCCTCTACTTTGAGGGGCGGGTCCTTCTCCTGGAGGGGCGGGTCCTGCTCCTGGAGGGGCGGTCCTCTTCTTAGAGGGGCGGGTCCTGCTCCTGGAGGGGCGGTCCTCCTCTTAGAGGGGCGGGTCCTGCTCCTGGAGGGGCGGTCCTCCTCTTAGATGGGCGGGTCCCAGCTTGTCTGGTGCTGTGGGTGAACCAGTGCTGAGTCTGAGAGAGCTCCTGTGTGTCGCTGGATGAGTTTCTGACAGATAACATCTCCTTCCTGTAATATGTGAGACTTTACATTCATGAAGGAACAAAATATGAAAACATGACTAAAATGTTCACGACCCCCTGCAGTAGCTCTGTGGAGATCCTGGTGAAGACCTCTGCTCTAAAACATGTCTAAGTTATGTATAAGTTCATCTGTATGCTATTCTCAGTAACGTGATGAACAAAGTCAAAGGTTCTCTGTCTGAAGACAAAGGCATGATGTCATACCCTGACAGCAGTGGTGGTTATAAAAAGGTCCGGCGCTGGTTGGACTGTAACTGGACTCCATCAGGCTGCAGGATGAGCTGCTCAGGACCAGCGCCACTATTCTTAGAGCCTTTGTTGTCCTGACGGACGTCTGACACCGAGCTGACGACATGTGGAAGGTCAAACGTGAGTGTGCCATCGTTTTCACTGCATGTCTCTGCTTTTCATCGTAGACGGGTTAGAGGCTCCTCAGAGCCACGGAGACGTTAACAGGGACACATGGACACATGGACACAGGGACAGAGGGAAACAGGGACACAGGGAAACAGGGACACAGGGAAACAGGGACACAGGGACTCATGGACACAGGGACACATGGACACATGGACTCATGGACACAGGGACACAGGGACTCATGGACTCATGGACACATGGACACAGGGACTCATGGACTCATGGACACAGGGACTCATGGACTCATGGACACAGGGACTCATGGACACAGGGACACAGGGACTCATGGACACAGGGACACAGGGAAACAGGGACTCATGGACTCATGGACACAGGGACTCATGGACACAGGGACACAGGGACTCATGGACACAGGGACACAGGGACACAGGGACTCATGGACACAGGGACACATGGACACAGGGACTCATGGACACAGGGACACATGGACACAGGGACACAGGGACTCATGGACACATGGACTCATGGACACAGGGACTCATGGACACAGGGACACAGGGACTCATGGACACATGGACACATGTTAACGTCTCCTTTGTTTCCAGACACTGAACAAAAGACCAACTTGAATGAGTTGAGGTGGATTTAATATAGACAGCTAAAATAACTGTGTCATGTTTATGTGAACAGAAAACACTGTAGACTGTTAATGTTAACGTTTTTCTTCTTTCTAAATATATTTATAGTTTTTAGATATAACTCTGTGATACATCAGCTCAGGATCATGTTCTCTATGTAAAACCCAGACACATGACTGGTGTCTGTCCACTGAGCTGAGCTGGAGGTTTACTTCCTGTTGTCTTTCCTCAATCAGTGCTAACGATTCATCCAGTTTGTGATGAGCAACATCTACAGATGTGCCACCGTGTAAAGAAAATAAATAAATAAATGTACAGTTCACACGACCATAAGAAGCTCTACATCCTTATTTTCAGACTTTTAAATCTTTCCTGTTAAATGTTTTCTCTGTTCTTCTGTTGTCATGTAGCTCCAGTCGTGTTTCCCATGGAGACGAGGTACCGGCCAATTTTGGAGGTAACTGTTCTGATCCTACAGTTTTATTCAGTAAGGTTTTTATTTATAACTAGAACCACCCTGAGCTAGAGTTACTGTGGTGACTGACCAGTGGGTGGCGCTATAGAAACCATCACCATCATCCCAATAACACAGGAGGTAGCATCACAGACAGGTATCTCATAGAGACATGACGTCTCCTCTGACTCTCTGCAGCCACCAGCTCCACATACGTCACATCCAGCATTAGCATCAATAAAATGACATAAATCTACATAACAGATGTAAATAGAATTCATTTTATCACCAGAGCTTTAGAAACTCTTCAGAGTTCTCCTCAGAGCTAGCGCTCAGAGCTGCTGACCTGGCTCAGGCTAGCTAGCTCCAGGGTTGGGCGGCCAGCTTTAGATCTGCAGCCACATGGAGCTTCTCCTCCTTCATCATCGTAGCAGCAGATGAACATGAACAGCGTCATTACGATGTGTTTCAGGCCCAGGAACATGAGGAGGAACATGATTGGATAAGAGCTCTGATGCTAAGCTACTGCTGGAGCTGAGACACAAGACATGAAAAGAATAAACTATTATAACTAATAATATATTAATGAGAAATATTAAACTGGAAGTCAGTGATGTTATAGTTGAGGCCAGTAGAGAAGGCTTTGCTGGTCCTGATAATGTTAAAGTACTTCTTACATTATTAGGAATGTTTGGAATGAGAGCAGAGCTCAGGTTCTGGTTTGTGTCTCACACTGATCATAATAAACAGCACATGCTAGCACGATGCTCTTCTCTGTGACACCTTCCTGTGTAGAGTCTGGTTCCCCCTGACCCCATGGCCCAGTTCCACCTGAGGAGAGGTTCCCCTGAGGAGGAGTTCCCCGACCTGTGCAGGAACTTTACCTGGATGGGACGGATCCTGACTCCGGCCATGTACCACCGACAGTTCAACCGCTGCACACACAGCGGGGTCATCTTTGATGACATCATACGTCCAGGTCTTGAGGAACCAGGTGATGTACCTGTCACACTGATCAGCCACAACATTATGACCACTGACACTGACTTCATCATGTGACAGTTCAGTGTTCTGCTGGGAAACTTCTGGACCTGGCTTCATTCATTGGTGTGGATGTTACTTAGACATGTAGCACCCACCTAGACCAGATCAGGCACCCCCACCCCATAGCAATGACACTCCTTGATGGCAGCAGCCATCCCCAGCAGGATGCAGCCACAAAAACACTTTAGGAAGAAGAACAGCACAAGGTGTTGACCTGGCCTCCACATTCACTAGATCCCAAACTGATCCACAGAGGCCCCCCTCCCACTAACAACATTGTGTAGATCAGACACAATAGGTCATAATGTTATGGCTGATTGCTTTTTGAGGACCAGTGAAGTCATCCTGTTCACTAACTCTGGCCTAGTGTTTGCTGATAAAGGTGAGTGGTCAGGTCCCGTGTCCGTTGGATGTGTCGTGGGCGACGCTGAGTCCTACATCCTGTTCTGTGACTTCTTGGACCGAGTCATTGAAGCGTATCATGGACACAAGGTCACCAAACAAACACCAGAGAGCGACTTCAACTACGACAACCTGAAGGTAGCTTCACCAATGTTTAAATGATAATAAACCAGACAAACGTCTCAGTAATCACCCAGGTTTACCTGATGTTCTCATTTCAACACGGCTGTAACAGCTACCAATCAGAACGAGGCTAGAACATGATCAGCTCATATGTCTGTTATGAATCCAGCTGCTTTTCAACAAGGCCATGACACATTTGCCATGTTCCACCATGTGCAGCCTCGTCACTACTCAACAGTCCCTGAAGGAAACTCCAGCACCCTGAGAGTGCATCAGTTATTCATCAGCTCTTTATGAACATTTAGGAGCAGACTGGTTTTAAAGTCATGCTAACAGGATGTGTGTGTGCAGGGGGGTGATGACCTGGATGGGTCGTACGCCGTGCACTGTGAGGTCAGCGTCGTTCGAGCCGTTGAAGACTTCTGCTTTCCAACTCACTGCAGCCGAGGAGAGCGCAGACAGCTCCTCTCACTGGCCAGAAGAGGTACTGCAGTTATGTTTAAACAGGAAGAGCTAGTCTGCAGATTCAGAGAGGAACATTTAAAGCAGCGTTAACACTAGAACACTAACGTTACAACCAGTAACACCATCACTGACGTCAGGGATAGTTCACCTCATTAAACAATTAGAAATACTCTATTTCTTGGAAACAATCCTATTTCAATGATGTCAGGGAGCAACCTGAAGGAACCGAGGGACCCATGCAACCCAGACAGCAGCAACCCAGACAGCAGCAACCCAGACAGCAACAACTCAGACAGCATCAACCCAGACAGCAGCAACTCAGACAGCAACAACTCAGACAGCAGCAACTCAGACAGCAGCAACTCAGAAAGCAACAACTCAGACAGCAGCAACTCAGACAGCAGCAACTCAGACAGCAGCAACTCAGACAGCAACAACTCAGACAGCAGCAACTCAGAAAGCAACAACTCAGACAGCAGCAACTCAGACAGCAACAACCCAGACAGCAGCAACTCAGACAGCAGCAACTCAGACAGCAGCAACTCAGACAGCAGCAACTCAGAAAGCAACACTCAGACAGCAGCAACTCAGACAGCAGCAACTCAGAAAGCAACAACTCAGAAAGCAACAACTCAGACAGCAGCAACCCAGACAGCAGCAACCCAGACAGCAGCAACTCAGACAGCAACAACTCAGACAGCAGCAACTCAGACAGCAGCAACTCAGAAAGCACAACTCAGACAGCAGCAACTCAGACAGCAACAACTCAGAGAGCAGCAACTCAGACAGCAGCAACTCAGACAGCAACAACTCAGACAGCAGCAACTCAGACAGCAACACCCAGACAGCAGCAACTCAGACAGCAGCAACTCAGACTCAGAAAGCAACAACTCA
>SRSE01000177.1:0-54789 GCA_005024645.1 Planiliza haematocheilus | reverse complement strand
CCTCCTCCTCTTCCTCCTACCCCTTCCTCCTCCTCCTCCTCCTCTCCTCTCTTCCTCCTCTTCCTCCTCCTCCTCCTCTTTCCTCCTCTTCCTCCTCCTCCTCCTCTTTCCCTCCTCTTCCTCCTCCTCCTCCTCTTTCCCTCCTCTCCTCCTCCTCCTCTTTCCCTCCTCTTCCTTCTCCTCCTCCTCTTCCTCCTTGTCCTCTTCTCCTCTTCCTCCTCCTCCTCCTCCTCCTCGTCCTCTTCTCCTCCTCTTTCTCAGACAAGTCCTCCTCCTCCCCCTCGTCCTCTTCTCTCCTCCTCTTCCTCCTCCTCAGCCTCCCTCCTGCAGACCTCGTACAGACGAAAGGAGGCGAAGGCAGTGGCGAGCAGACAGGAGGCGCCGAGGATCCACCACCAGCTGAAGGAGGAGACGGAGGCTCCCTGCAGAGAGGAGGAGGAGGAGAGAAGAGGAAGAGTGATGGTCTAATCAATATATAGGTTTATCTAACTGAACCCTGACAATGCTAATGCTAAATGCTAATTCTCAGTGCTAATGCTAAAGCTAACAAAGCCACTGTTACCTTGGCAACGCAGAAGAGTCCGAAACAGATGAGAAGGATCAAGGAAAGAATCTGAACACACAGAGGAGGACGGACGTCCTGAGACATGATTGGTCCTGAAATGTCAGCAGCCAATCAGAGAGCAGAATAAAAATAAAAGGACAAAGAGAAACAAAGTAAACGTTAGGAGCAGTGTACAGCGGCGTGATGAATGAGGCGACTCAGACTGAAGACGTTTAGATCTGCAGCTTTAATCCTAAACCGTTAAAACTAATCTGACTCCATTAGCTGATGAACACGTTTAATCTGATTTATTCCTCTGTTGGATTAAGACTTAAAAGTCTCATCATCTAAAAGTAGTTCCATAAATTATTGAACATTCATTTATTAAAGTTTAATTCACTGATTATAACCTCCATCACAAATCAGTCACATGATCAACAACCAGTCAGCTGATCAGTTTCAGTGTGGGGGGGGGCGTCTCCATGGTGACGGAACAACAAAACAAAAGAGAGGAGAAGTACTGACATGACGGTGCAGCTGCAGGTGAGCATGAAACTCTTCTGACTTCATTTCCCATGATGCATCTGATAACTCATCTTATAATTCTGCAGTTATTGTTAGTCTCTCTGTCCCTGAGCTCCGTCTGTCAGGCTGCATCACTCTGGACTCATTTAGACTCCTAGCACTGTCAATCAATGACGTTACCATGGATACGGAAACAATCGACAATCATGTTGAAGACGTGTCCGTGGCGTGTTGGAGACGTGTTGGTGTCGTGTTGAAGACGTGTTGAAGACATGTCGGTGGCGTGTTGAAGACATGTTGAAGACGTGTTGAAAACGTGTCAGTGGCGTGTTGAAGACATGTTGGTGTCGTGTTGAAGACATGTTGAAGACGTGTTGAAAACGTGTCAGTGGCGTGTTGAAGACATGTCGGTGGCGTGTTGAAGACGTGTCCGTGGCGTGTTGAAGACGTGTTGGTGTCGTGTTGAAGACGTGTTGGTGTCGTGTTGAAGACGTGTTGGTGTCGTGTTGAAGACGTGTTGGTGTCGTGTTGAAGACATGTTGAAGACGTGTCCGTGGCGTGTTGAAGACGTGTTGGTGTCGTGTTGAAGACATGTTGAAGACGTGTCCGTGGCGTGTTGAAGACGTGTTGGTGTCGTGTTGAAGACATGTTGGTGTCGTGTTGAAGACATGTTGAAGACGTGTCCGTGGCGTGTTGAAGACATGTTGAAGACGTGTTGGTGTCGTGTTGAAGACATGTTGAAGACATGTTGGAGACATGTTGAAGACGTGTCCGTGGCGTGTTGAAGACGTGTTGGTGTCGTGTTGAAGACATGTTGGTGTCGTGTTGAAGACATGTTGAAGACGTGTCCGTGGCGTGTTGAAGACATGTTGGTGTCGTATTGAAGACATGTTGAAGTCGTGTTGAAGTCGTGTTGAAAACGTGTCGGTGGCGTGTTGAAGACATGTCCGTGGCGTGTTGAAGACGTGTTGAAGACGTGTTGAAGTCGTGTTGAAAACGTGTCGGTGGCGTGTTGAAGACATGTTGAAGACATGTCGGTGGCGTGTTGAAGACGTGTCGGTGGCGTGTTGAAGACATGTTGGAAGACGTGTTGAAAACGTGTCAGTGGCGTGTTGAAGACATGTCGGTGGCGTGTTGAAGACGTGTCCGTGGCGTGTTGAAGACGTGTTGGTGTCGTGTTGAAGACGTGTTGGTGTCGTGTTGAAGACATGTTGGTGTCGTGTTGAAGACGTGTTGGTGTCGTGTTGAAGACGTGTTGAAGACATGTCGGTGGCGTGTTGAAGACGTGTTGAAAACGTGTTGAAAACGTGTCAGTGGCGTGTTGAAGACATGTTGAAGACATGTCGGTGGCGTGTTGAAGACGTGTCCGTGGCGTGTTGAAGACGTGTTGGTGTCGTGTTGAAGACATGTTGGTGTCGTGTTGAAGACGTGTTGGTGTCGTGTTGAAGACATGTTGGTGTCGTGTTGAAGACATGTTGAAGACGTGTTGAAAACGTGTCAGTGGCGTGTTGAAGACATGTTGGTGTCGTGTTGAAGACATGTTGGTGTCGTGTTGAAGACATGTTGGTGTCGTGTTGAAGACATGTTGAAGACGTGTTGAAAACGTGTCAGTGGCGTGTTGAAGACATGTTGAAGACATGTCGGTGGCGTGTTGAAGACGTGTTGAAGACGTGTCGGTGGTGTGTTGAAGACGTGTTGAAGACATGTTGAAAACGTGTCAGTGGCGTGTTGAAGACATGTTGAAGACATGTCGGTGGCGTGTTGAAGACGTGTCCGTGGCGTGTTGAAGACGTGTCCGTGTCGTGTTGAAGACATGTTGGTGTCGTGTTGAAGACGTGTTGGTGTCGTGTTGAAGACATGTTGGTGTCGTGTTGAAGACGTGTTGAAGACATGTCGGTGGCGTGTTGAAGACGTGTTGAAGACGTGTCGGTGGTGTGTTGAAGACGTGTTGAAGACATGTTGAAAACGTGTCAGTGGCGTGTTGAAGACATGTTGAAGACATGTCGGTGGCGTGTTGAAGACGTGTCCGTGGCGTGTTGAAGACGTGTCGGTGTCGTGTTGAAGACATGTTGGTGTCGTGTTGAAGACGTGTTGGTGTCGTGTTGAAGACGTGTTGGTGTCGTGTTGAAGACGTGTTGAAGACATGTCGGTGGCGTGTTGAAGACGTGTTGAAGACGTGTCGGTGGTGTGTTGAAGACGTGTTGAAGACATGTTGAAGACGTGTTGGTGTCGTGTTGAAGACATGTTGAAGACATGTTGGAGACATGTTGAAGTCGTGTTGAAGACGTGTTGGTGGCGTGTTGGTGTCGTGTTGAAGACATGTTGAAGACGTGTTGTTGTCGTGTTGAAGACATGTTGAAGACGTGTTGAAGACGTGTTGGTGGCGTGTTGGTGTGGTGTTGAAGACATGTTGAAGACGTGTTGTTGTCGTGTTGAAGACATGTTGAAGACGTGTCCGTGGCGTGTTGAAGACATGTTGAAGACATGTCGGTGGCGTGTTGAAGACGTGTCCGTGGCGTGTTGAAGACGTGTCCGTGGCGTGTTGAAGACGTGTCCGTGTCGTGTTGAAGACATGTTGGTGTCGTGTTGAAGACGTGTTGGTGGCGTGTTGATGAGGTGTCCGTGGCGTACGTTCCTGATTGGTCGGTGTCTCCGGGTGTCTTTCATTCAGTTATGATGGCTTGTTTCCGTGGCAACCGGGAGGAATTTTATGTGGAGGTGCTCCTATTGGACGAGAGGAAGATGGCGCTGACGGCTGAACGCGGCATCACGGTGAGTCTTCATTGGTGGTCCGTCTCTCTCTCCCCATCACTCGTCCCAGTGACTCGTTTTCTTGCTTGGTGACAGAAATCGACGAAGGCGGCGGCCATCTTGCAGCAGGTGTTTTCTCACCTGAACGTCGTGGAGGTGGAGTTCTTCGGTTTGAGGTTCTGTGACAACAAACAGCAGACGGTGAGAAAACAGACGTCATGAACACGAGTGAAGTTTGTTCAGACGACATGAAGGTGTTTGTTTGTTTCAGCTGTGGTTGGATCCGTCCAGGAGTCTGTCCCAGCACCGAGGCCTCGGTACGAGTCCCAGCCTTCATCGGTCTGTCCTCACTTTATTTAGATGAACAGATAAAATGACGATGAACAAAACTCTGTGTCTTTGTCCCAGTCGGGCCGCCGTACATTTTCTACTTTGGAGTCAGATTTTATGCTGAAGATCCGTCACAGCTGGAAGACGACTCCACACGGTACGGTGAACGTTTCATGAACTGGACGTGTCTGTCAGACGTGTTCTCTCTGACGTGTCCACGGCGTTCTGTCCAGGTATCAGTTTTACCTGCAGCTTCGTCAGGACGTCCGTCGAGGTCGTCTGCCGTGCCCCGCCCACCTCCGGCCTCAGCTGACCGCTCTGACGCTGCAGGGTGAGACGTCCCTCAGACATCAGGCGCTTTGTCTCCACTTTCACTTTCACTCATGTTTGTTTGTTTGTCCAGTGGAGCACGGAGACCTCAGTCAGGACATGTCAGAGGACATGTCAGAGGACAAGGAGGACGTCCAACTTGTCTACAAAACTCTGAGGTAGATATAACTGCCATGTGTATAATAATAATTATAATTATAATAATTATAATAATGGACCACTTGTCTGTCTGTCTGCCTGTCTGTCAGAGGTGTCTCTCGTCCTCAGGCTCAGCGTCTCTTCCTGTCTCTCTGCAGCTCTCTGCAGATGTACGGAGTCTCTCTGTTTGCCGCCTACGTGAGATCACATCCTTTCATTTTATTATTCTCTGCTTTTCTTTCACAGCCGACTAAATCCATGTTACGTCACTGATCCAGCTTTACTCCCATGGTTCCTTGCAGGGGGAGAACCAGGCTGAGTACTTCCTGGGTCCAACTCCAGTGGGCGTAGTCATCTTCAAGAATAAATTGCTGGTGGGAAAATATTTCTGGTACGAGTGAGATCTCTCTACATATCTTTGTTCAGGTCTGTTCTATAGCCTGTAGAACCAAATCAGGTAGAGCTCCCCCTGGTGTCTGGCTGCAGTATAGCTCATAAGCTCCACCCCCTCCATAGTACGTTCAAACCGACGTCAGGATGTACTGACTATTCGGACGCACCCTAACATAGAAACCAGATAATAATAATACATTTAATTTATAAAGCACTTTACATCAAAACATCTCAAAGTGCTACAGGTTAAAAAGAAAAGGTTTAAAAACAAAAGCTGTCCTCAAGGTGTCAGGGAGGACATCCACAGACGTGGGGCAGCAGCACAGAAGGCCCCGTCTCCCATGGTCCTTCGTCTGGTTCTGGGTATGAGGAGGAAGTTTGAGTGAGTGGAGCGGAGGGAGTGGAGTGATACTTTCTGTGAGATGGGGGGTGTGTGTCCATGGATGCATTGGTGAGTGAGGACGGAAACATTGTACTGAGTCCTGGTGGAGACAGGAAGCCAGAGGAGTGAGTGGAGAATGGGGGTGATGTCCTCATGTTTCTGGACTGTCAATCCCAACGATTAGTGCGTCACAATAATCCGGTCTGGAGGAGACAAAGACATGAACCATGAGATGTGACATGTGATGTGTCATGTGATGTGTCATGTGATGTGTCATGAGATGTGACATGTGATGTGACATGTGATGTGTCATGAGATGTGACATGTGATGTGACATGTGATGTGTCATGTGATGTGTCATGTGATGTGACATGTGATGTGACATGTGATGTGACATGTGATGTGACATGTGATGTGACATGTGATGTGACATGTGATGTGTCATGTGATGTGTCATGTGATGTGACATGTGATGTGTCATGAGATGTGACTTGTGATGTGACATGTGATGTGACATGTGATGTGTCATGTGATGTGTCATGTGATGTGACATGTGATGTGTCATGTGATGTGACATGTGATGTGTCATGTGATGTGTGTCTGTTTCCTTCAGGCAGAGAATCACCAAACTTCATTTCAAAGACCAGACGTTTGAGCTCAGAGTGCTCGGCAACAGAGTGAGTTCCTTTGGTTGAATGATGCCAATACTAATGATGATGCTAATGCTAATGCTAATGCGCATGATGCTAATGCTAATGCTAATGATGATGATGCTAATGCTTGTATATTCACTAGGTTGAAATAAATAAACCTGTTTGTTTGTTCCAGGGTTCAGAGACATCGTTCTTCTTCCAGACGTCTGATCGATGTGACTGTAAACGTCTGTGGAGCTGTTGTGTTGAACATCACGCCTTCTTCAGGTTACACACACACACACACACACACACACATACATGATTTCTGTATGACTGACTGACTTCTCACCTGATGAAGACCATGGAGAGGATCATCCTGGGCCACCTCCGTCATCTGGTGAAGGACAACATGGACCCGCTGCAGTTTGCCTATCGTCCAGGCATAGGTGTGGAAGACGCTGTCATCTACCTGCTGCACAGATGCTTTTCCCACCTAGAGAACACCGGTAGCACTGTGAGGGTCATGTTCTTCGACTTCTCCAGTGCTTTCAACACCATTCAACCATCACTGCTCAGGGGGAAGCTGGAGGGAGCTGGAGTCAACAGTAGCCTGGCTGCATGGACAATCGACTACCTCTCCAACAGGCCGCAGTATGTGAGGCTTCATGACTGTGTGTCTGATGTGGTAGTCTGCAGCACGGGGGCGCCGCAGGGTACTGTGCTCTCTCCTTTCCTCTTCACCCTGTATACATCGGATTTCAGACACAACACGGACAGCTGCCACCTCCAGAAGTTCTCTGATGATACAGCCATTGTCGGGCGTGTATCTCAGGGAAACGATCTGGAGTACTTGGAAGTCATCGCCGACTTTGTGGACTGGTGTGCTCTGAACCACCTGCACATCAACGCCAGCAAAACGAAGGAGGTGGTGATCGACTTCAGCCGGAAACCACAACTGACTGCACCGGTGAACATCCAGGGCTTGGACATCGAGGTCGTGGAGGATTACAAGTACCTGGGTGTTCACCTAAACAATAAACTGGACTGGACACACAACACTAACGCCCTGTACAAGAAGGGACAAAGTCGTCTCCACCTGCTCAGACGACTGAGGTCCTTTGGAGTGTGCAGGGCACTGCTCAGGACTTTTTATGACTCTGTGGTGGCTTCTGCCATCCTTTATGCAGTGGTCTGTTGGAGCAGTGGAAGCTCAGAGAGGGACAGGAAGAGACTAAACAAGCTGGTCAGACGGGCCGGCTCTGTCCTGGACTGCCCTCTGGACTCCATCGAGGAGGTGGGTGAGAGGAGGATGTTAGCCAAGCTGACATCAATCATGGACAGCCCCTCTCACCCACTGCATCAGACTGTAGGGGACCTCAGCAGCTCCTTCAGTGGCAGACTGCTGCATCCACGATGCAAGAAGGAACGGTACCGCAGGTCATTCATTCCAGCTGCCATCAGGCTCTTCAACACCAGCCTGAGTCTGTAACATCTGTAACCTTTGCATAAACGATTCTGCTTTTTTGCACTGACTTATTTGCACAAATTTATTTATTTGTTAAGTTAACTCCACCACCATACTGTATATACAGAATGTCTCCATACTTCTAGTCCTTTCTATATATATATATTTCTTTTCAGAGTATTGTATTTTTCAGAGTATTGTATTTTTCTTGTATATCTTTTTTTTGGTACATATTTTTTTTACAAACTCTGTACTCGGTTTTTTAGGAAACCTTTCCCTGTCTAAGTTGTCAGTTGTCAGTGTCTTTCTGTATATATACATATATCTTTTTTTGACAAACTACATGCTACTGTAACAAGGAAATTTCTCATACGTGGGACTAATAAACACATCTTATCTTATGAGACACACACACACACGAGACACACACACACACACACACACACACACATGAGACACACACACACACATACATGAGACACACACACACACATGAGACACACACACACACACACACACACACATGAGACACACACACACACACAGACACACACACACACACACACACATGAGACACACACACACACACACACATACATGAGACACACACACACACATGAGACACACACACACACACACACACACACACATACACATGAGACACACACACACACATGAGACACACACACACACACACACATGAGACACACACACACACACACACATGAGACACACACACACACATACACATGAGACACACACATACACATGAGACACACACACACACATACACATGAGACACACACACACACACACACACACACACACACACACACACACACACACACACACATGAGACACACACATACACATGAGACACACACACACACATGAGACACACACACACACACATGAGACACACACACACACATACACATGAGACACACACACACACACACATGAGACACACACACACACATGAGACACACACACACATACACATGAGACACACACACACACAAGACACACACACACACACGAGACACACACACACACACATACACATGAGACACACACACACACACACATGAGACACACACACACACATGAGACACACACACACACACACACACATGAGACACACACACGCACATGAGACACACACACACACACACACACACACACATGAGACACACACACGCACATGAGACACACACACACACACACACACACACACACACACACACATGAGACACACACACACACACACACATGAGACACACACACATCTGTTTTCATGTGATCATTCTGTTTGATGTGTTCAGGATGTCGGAGTTAAACCCGTTAACACACAAACTGAAACACAACAGGTAACACACACACACACACACACACACACACACAGCACTAACACTCATTCATGTTCAGTGTCTGATTGATGGTCTGATCAGCTGATGCTGATTAATCATTTCTCTCTGTTGGTTCATCAGCGTGTTGACGAACGAAGCAGCAGCAGCTGTGTGTCTGAGTCCAGCGCACAACGGTTCGTTTGATTTGATTTAACGTGTTTGTTTCACTGAGATGTTGTTTGACATGCTCCGCCCCTTCTTCTTGTCCAGCCAATCACACAGCAAGAGTCACCTGGGAACCAATAAGGAAGCAGACAGCTCCACCTGCTGTTCACAGGTAAGAGAGTGGAGTAACCCTGTACTTTGTGATGATGTCATGTGATGATGTCATAGGTCTTGCACTTGCAGTTCAGAGGTCAGGACAGAGCTGGACCAAGTGAAGCCCAGTGCACCATGGGAAACGAGCGGCCCGGTCAGGTACAACATGAACAAGTTTATTATGGATAATGTAATCTGATTACTGATTGATGTAATCTGATTACTGATGATGTGAACATCACTCCTTTCAAGTGGTCTGTTCAACACAAAGTTTCCTTCAAACACCAAAGAAGAAGAAGAAAGAGGAAGAGGAGGAGGAGCGCAGGGGCGGAGCAGGAGTCTGGACGGAGATCGACCAATCAGGAAGCAGAGGAGGAGGTGATGTTTTAGTTTTATACGACATCAAAGTAAACTGAAATGAAACCATATATAACCATATATGTGGACCAGCAGGTCTCGTTCCCGTGGCAACACCAGCAGTGGCAGCGAATCAGAGAAGACAGCGAGTCACGGCGAGCGACGCAGAAGAAGAACAAAGAACCGGTAACAAACTCATTGTTCATCTACTTCCTGTTTGCATCTGCTGTTAGGGGTCGCCATGGTGACCAGCTGACTCCAGCAGATGTCACAACTGCTGTAAATGCTAATGCTAATGCCAAGGACTTGATGATTTACAATACTGTATATGTCAAAATATAGCTGTTAGCCTAGCATCTGCTAATGCTAACTCTTTCTCTTCCTGACAGACACAGTGCTGATGACGTCATATGGAAACACATCGAGTGAGTAACACAACAACACACACAACCAAACACACACTGACACACACTAACAGGTGATGTGTCCAGGAAACAGCTGGTGGAGCCCAGAGGTTTGATTGACAGACTGGTGGAGGAAATACCTTATAAGGAAGTGAGGTAAGGAAGGAGGGAGAGTGAGGGGGGATGGGGGGGTGAGGACTGTCGTGAAGGTGTTTGTGTTTACAGAGTGGAACAAATCAGAATGAGACGTTCTCCAAGGGGGCGTCGACATCAACGGAGGGCGTCAACATCAGACCCTCAGTAGGTGTCAATCAAATGTATCTGATGGGGATGGGGTAATCAATTAACCAATTAGCAAATTAACCAATTAACCAATTAATCACTGAACCTTTCTCTGACTCTTTCATTTCTCTTTGTTCCAGGTTAGTGGAGCTACTTCCTCCTCTTCCTGTTACCAGGACAACGGACACTTCCTGTTCATTACCCACAAGTCCCTGAGGCAGCTGCTGACTCTACCCACAATGCACCTGTTTGTAGGAACACATAGGCTGTGTCCTAAACCACTCCCTAACCACTATATAGTGCACTACATGTATCCCACAATTCACCGCGAAATGTAGTGACCATCCGATGGTCACTAACCGGAGCAAGATATCCCATCATACATTGCCAGAGGTTCTCTTGGCGCGGAAAGTAAATTAAATACGGCAAACGGACGGAGACTGTGTACAAATGTCAGTATTCTATAGTTTATTTTATTAAACATTTCAAAACAAAATACTCTAATTTAATAAAAATGCAGTAGTAAATGGACAAATATTATGTGAGACGACGTTAATGTGGTACGTTTTAATTAAGCGACAGCGATGACGTAATTACCGGCGTCAAGAGACGTGTCCGAAAGTGTCCGATTTTTTTTCTGTTGACCTCATTATGTAGTGGACTACATTTATTTCACTATGTAGGGAGGAGGGAGTGATTTCGGACACAGCCACAGAGAACACTGAGCTACAGATGAAACATGTTAAAACATTTACCTGTAACTGTAACACTGTGTTTGATTTATGATGTTAAACATTCATTAAAAAGTCAAATCTAGGGTCTGAGTCTTCTTTAAAGACTGTTAGCATGATAGCATGTTAGCATGAGTGATTTCACACCATCTATCCCAGCTGTCATTGGTCTAGAGCAGGGGTGCCCACACTTTTTTGGCTTGTGAGGTACTTTTGCAATGACCAAGTCTAAGTGATCTACCTCTATATATATATATATATATATATATATATATATATATATATATATAGTCATATTAACAGCCATATTAATATTCATATTGATTGTTGTTACAGCATTAAAGGTGAATGTTTGTCTTGTTTGTTTTGGAGTTGCTACGGATAAATGTTTTAGACCAGTGATCCTCCTATTTTTTTCACAAGAGCCACATTGGCAGTGCAATGTTCTGGGTCCCCCCTCTATCCTGGGCCCGGATCCTGTCCCCCCCATCGGTGGGCGTGAAGTCACCTTTGTGCATTTCTACATATAAATTGGACATCCCACAAACATTAACACGGCCAATACATTTTCATTTAAGACCAGATTTACTTTAATGAGCTCGCTTCTGTCTCTTTTTTATTATAAACCGGTCCATTTTGTGTTTTACGCTAGCGGAGCTTACGTCGCCTGCCTGCAAACGTGTGATGCGGTCACGTTTTGTAAACAATGCCACATGGACACTTTCACTCGCGTTTTCCGTGATTCAGCTGCGTGAAATGTATTTTAGTACAGTTTAAGCAGCATTGCCGGTAAATAGTGGATTGCAATTAAAGGCAAGTGGCAGTGTGATACTGTAGCTACCATGCGAGCCGCACAATGAGTAACTGTGTGTTAGACTAACATCTAAAAAGAAATTTTCAACGGCAAGCGATCTACCAGCACTACCTTCATGATCTACCAGTCGATCGCGATCGACGTAATGAGCACCACTAGTCTAGAGTCTCCAGTCTATCACAGGGCTAACACAGAGAGACAGCCATTATATTATATTATATTATATTATATTATATTATATTATATTATATTATATTATATTATATTATATTATATTGTATTATATTATATTATATTATATTATAGTTTTATATTATATTATATTATATTATATTATATTGTATTATATTATATTATTGTATATATTATATTATATTATATTATATTATATTATATTATATTATATTATAGTTTTGTATTATATTATATTATATTATATTGTATTATATTATATTATATTGTATTATATTATATTATATTATATTATATTATATTATATTATATTATATTGTATTATATTATATTATATTATATTATATTATATTATATTATATTATATTATATTATATTATAGTTTTGTATTATATTATATTATATTTCATAATATTGATGTCACTTACTGTTTAGATGCTAAAGTTCATTTCGTTGCTCTGTTCATGTGTCATAACAATAAAGTTGAATCTAATCTAATTATATAAATCTGGCTTCTTTAAATTTCGGAATTTGAAATACATATAAAGTACAGAAAATTAGATTATTCATAAGTTCTCGGTTCAGGGTGACGGGGGCCAGCTATAAAACAGGTCCTGACTGGTCTGAGACCACACGGGTCTGTAGTTCTGATCCACTTTAGACCAGGATCATGGAGGTGCTGTTATCCTGGTCATAATGTTGTGGCTGATCAGAGATTCCTCCACCACAGCAGAGGGCGCTAGTTTCACTTTCAGACCAGGACATGTCTCTCCTCGTGACCACATCACGTGACTCGTCATCAGCTGACTGCAGAGGAACGAACGACTCTCATCCTCCGTCGACCTTCGCTTCATTCTCCGGTTCTTCCTCCGGTTCTTCCTCCGGTTCTTCCTCCGTCGTCCGCAGCTCCTCTCCTCCAGCATGGCGAGTCAGTCCCAGGGCATCCAGCAGCTGCTCCAGGCCGAGAAGAGAGCGGCCGAGAAGGTGGCCGAGGCCCGCAAACGTGAGTACAACAGACGGCCTGCGGGCCCGTCACGACCCGCCGCCTGTCTCCGTTAGAGGGTCCCGGTCCCACAGACCCGCGGTCCCACATGTATGAAGTAATGATCGGTGATTATTGGATCAACGCTGGTTTCTATTAATTCATGTTTATTTGTCGTGAATTCATCTCAAGAGACCTGGGATCTTTACTGGATCTTTACTGGATCTTTACTGGTTCTTTACTGGATCTTTACTGGATCTTTACTGGATCTTTACTGGATCTTTACTGGATCTTTACTGGATCTTTACTTGTTCTTTACTGGTTCTTTACTGGTTCTTTACTCGTGAATTTTACTGTGGGAACCTCCCAAAGGGATCAACAAAGTTATCTATCTATCTGGTTCCTCTCTGGTTCATGTCGTAGAGCTTTAATCACAGTTTCTGGTTCTTTATCTCTGAATGGAACCTTTAATCTCTCTGTGTCTCCTGATGATTAACCACTGAGCATCATGGGACACTGATGACATCATCAGACGGAGACGTTAACTGTCCAAACCCCTGAATGTGCTCTGGCATTGACACATACACAGACGCCTCACTGAGCGCTGGACCGTACGTCAACGCCGCCGCCATATTGGAGGAGGCAGCTCTGTCCCGTGAACCAGTACGAGTCAATGGAATGAACTTTATTCTACAAAGTTGTTTTTGGTTTCAGTCAGTTCCCTGAATATGTACGTTGGTGTGTGAATGTGTAAATGCTTGTAGTACTTAGTAGCACTAAGCCTCCTCCAATATGGCGGCGGCGTTGACGTACGGTCCAGCGCTCAGTGAGGCGTCTGTGGGTTCTGGTCCCATCAGGTAGATTTAGATAAACTTTACTGATCCACAAGGGAAATGGCTTGGTCACAGTAGCTTAGTTGTACATAAAAACACTCTTAAGAACCTCAGATAAAAAGAAAAGATTAAATTAAATAGAAATGAAAAACAAGTAGAATAAAATTAAGATAAAATTTGAATAGTATAAAGGAAAAATGTACAAATTAGCATATTAGCAGAATGCTTTTCACTTGCAGTTCATCAGTGTGTCTCTATCTGATGATGTCATCAGCGTGTCTCTGTCATCAGTGTGCCTCTATCTGATGATGTCATCAGCGTGTCTCTATCTGATGATGTCATCAGCGTGTCTCTGTCATCAGTGTGTCTCTATCTGATGATGTCATCAGCGTGTCTCTATCTGATGATGTCATCAGCGTTGATCTTGTGTCTCAGGTAAGAACCGTCGTCTGAAGCAGGCGAAGGAAGAAGCTCAAGCTGAGATCGAACAATATCGTCTGCAGAGAGAGAAAGAGTTCAAGACCAAGGAGGCGGCTGTAAGTACTGTTACTACTACTACTACTATTGTTATTAATAATACTAGTACCTCTACTAGTTCATAAACTGGCTATGACCCCCACCCCCCAGGCCCTTGGTTCCCATGGTAACAGCGCGGTGGAGGTGGACCGCGACACAGCTGAGAGAATGGGCCATATCCAGGCCAGTTACCGTGGTAACAGAGAGGCGGTGCTTGGCGAGCTGCTGCGACGTGTCTGTGACATAAAGCCCGAGTTCCACGCCAACTACCGCGTGGCCGGCTGAGGGGCGGGGCTCCGGCACAGCGCTGGACCAGAGAGGCGGGGCCAACGTGGAGGCGTGGATGTTAGCATTGTTAAAGTTTTATTTTGAAGGCGTGTTTGTTGTTGATGTTTTCCTGCTCCGGTCCAGACGACTTCCTGTTTCCATGTTGTTACTGATGTTTACCGAGTATTTATATATGAATCACCATTAATCTGTTAATATATATGAATAAAAGTCTGTGTTGGGTCAGAGCCAATCAGGACTCAGTTTAAACTACAATAATAAGAGGTAAATCAAATGATTGGTTGTTTACTCTCAAACCTGAGTCTTATTTTGAAGCTTGTTGTTGTTTCCTGTTTGTGACCATGTGACTTCCTGCTGTCTGTGACGTGATAAAGATTAAAACATGTTGATTGGTTGAAACCGTTTCCTGCTGCTCTGTGTCTGATGAATAAATAAAGACAGGAAAAAGGTTGAGGACAGATTTAAGATGATCCAGATTAAAGTTCAGTGGTCACATGATGATGATGATGGAGCTCTTTCTTCTTCTGTGGTTCTCTGGGGGCGAGGAGTTGTTCAGGGTGGTTGACCTTGTGACCGACGTCCTCATCACGACCACACTAGGACCCTTTATAAGAAAGACCAGAGCAGACTGGACCTGGTCTGGTTCTGGTCTGGACTCCCCTCCTGGATATCTGTATAACCAGCGGTGGACAGTAACAAAGTAAATTTACTTGAGTACTGTACTTAAGTACCGTTTTTGAGTATCTGTACTTTACTTGAGTTTTATTTTTGGGGGATACTTTTACTTTCACTCCACTACATCTGAAGGACAAATATTGTACTTTTTACTTCACTACATTTCTTTATGCTCTCGTTACTACTTTTGAGCTTACGTCAGCTAATTATTATTTATTTTATTTTATTTTTTTCAAAATTCTGAGAAAATAAACTGTTTGTTAATTCGCTGATTTGTTACGTCATGCCATACGATCCATACAATGAAGAAACTGGAGAAACACCTGGAGAAACTCTCACCAATCACCCGTGTCCTTATCTCAAGCCCATGTTTGAGATTTTTGCCACAGAAACTGATTCGTTTCAGTTTAAATGTTTGTTGTGCTTATAGCGAACAAATTATATCACGGTCTACAAGAACTCGTCTTCCAACATGAAAAACCACGGCGCAGTATGTAAAGTAGCTACTGACGTTAGCTAGCTTAATGTTTGTTAAACTGATGATGAACATTTTAAACGTAAAAGTATAAAAAGAGAGAGGCTGTGGATTATATAATGACAATAAAGCTACTTTCCTGTATTTCCTGAGATACTTTTTAAATACTTTAACTTAAGTATTTTTAGGCAAATACTTTAGTACTTTACTTAAGTAAAATTTTGACTAAGCTACTTTTACTTGTATTGGAGTAATATTTGACAGGAGTATCTGTACTTTTACTCAAGTAGTGAAGGCGTGTACTCTGTGTATAACTGTACTAACATATATTAGTTCTCATCTGCAAGAAACCAACGACTTCTATTTAATGTTTGTGCTTATTTCATGTTTTATTCCTTTAAACTTTCTACAGCACTGCTGATGTTCCCACAGTTTGATAAATGTGGATCAAAGGTTGTAGAGACGTGTCTATACCTTAGACCTCAGTTAATCAGCTGTTTGTTTCCATGGAGATGACCTGTCCACGCAGCAGGGGGCGCTGCGGCACACAGAGGCCTGATCCCGGTTCGGTTCTGACCGTTTACAGGCAAAGAGTCTCACTGATGGTCCATACAGAAGAACAAAACTGATTTAATAATACAACTAAATAATATAAAACTGTCTCGCGCTCATCACGTGCTTGTATTTAGATCATATGACTGATCCAACTATAAACACCGCTTACGTGGCTCCACCGAAGAACCGCCCCTCAACTCAGGACCAGCCTTGTGATTGGTCCAAACTGGGATTCACATTTTTTTTTATGTTATGCTCTAAGCTCCGCCTCTGTGCGTAAGGTAAAAACGTCATGACGCCACTGGCGGAAGTGTCGGCGGAGCAGGAGACGGTGAAGAGTCGGTGAGGAGTCGGAGGATTTTCTTGTGGTTTCTTCTTCTGTCTCAGTTTCTGGTGACTTTAGTTTGGAGTTTCAGAGTCAGGACGACGGATCTGACGCAGAAGAGTCGTCGGGTCGTTTTCAGGTGAGTTCACAGTTTGTTTTTCTGTCTTAGTGACTGTCAGTGACCTCTGCTGCCGCGCGCTAGCTCCCGCTGGGCTACCATACCAGTCTCCGGAGGAAAACTCTCCGGTTTAACTCGTTTTTGCACCGAGCCGATGACACACGGACTCTGGGACGGACCATGGGACCGTTTCAGAACCACACAGGTCTGGTAGTGAATTCGTCTCGATGTAAGTCACCTGCAGAGTTATGGTCGAAATACAGAGAACGTGTCAGAACCTGAGCAATGAAAGATGAAACAGACGGAGCAGAACCAGCTTAGAACAATGAGACTGAAGTTAAACTCCCTGATCTCAGATCAGAGAGCTGGGAGCGACTGAAGCAACAAACAGAAAACCCTGGAGACTGCATCAAAACCACAGCGGGAGGTTAAGATCTGAACCTGAGACCAGGAGACGCTCCTTCAGATGGTCCATGAAGATGACACCGAAAAAATAAACTTTTAAATTAAGTCATTAAATAACATAAGACATGTTTATTAATCCCACGCATGGGAAATACAGAAAACAAAGAGTCACCAGAAATAACAACACTACAGAGGAAAACTAGAAACATAAAGACACCGTGTGTCAAACCAGTCACTAAAACATGTTTACTTTAAATCACGAAGGACTGGAATAAAATACAGTAAACCAGAAAACACAAGAAGAACCCAAGAAATCAGGGTCAGATGATGAAGATGAAGATGAAGATGATGGTCACATGATGGTCCTGAGGCTTCCTGGTCTGAAGACCCCTCTGCTTCAAGACCTGGAGCTGAAGGAAAAGTTTAAAACTGCTGAGAGACAGAAAGACGTGTTTGTTTAGAGCACCAGGAACACAGCTGTAATAAAATCATATCTAATATTTATTAGTCACTTAAACAGCCGTGGTATCAGTCTGGGTTAGGGTTGATGGGTCGCTGTTAATCATTCTCCTCGTACCTGTCGTCCTGCACGTCGCTCACCACGTTTCACTCAACGCCACCTCATAAAGGAGTCGTGGATTTGGGGCCCCGGTAATTGGTAAATGGTAAATGTTCTTGCTTTTATATAGCGCTTTTCTACCTATTGGTTCTCAAAGCGCTTTTACAGTCAGAGACACATCTACACATTCACTCACACAAGCACGCACACATTCACACACCAGTACCACGCACTGGGAGCAACTGGGGGTTCAGTGTCTTGCTCAAGGACACTTCGACATGTGGCACATTCCGGGGATCGAACCGCTAACCCTCTGGTTCGTGGACAACCCGCTAAACCTACTGAGCCGCAGTCGTCCATCCACATATAGCAAGAACCATCTCTGGCCAAAAACCACATCTAAACTGTGTCAACGAGACATAAACGTCTTTAATGTTCAGACTCGTCGTCATAAATCAGTGAATAAAGTTCAGGAGATAAAATCGGTTCCTGACGATAAAGACGATAAAGACTCTGAGGATTATTTACAGACTGGTCTCTGTGTCTCATGTGAACGCTGGTCCTGGTCCTGGTTCTGGTCCTGATCTTGGTTCTGGTCCTGGTCCTGGTTCTGGTTCTGGTTCTGGTCCTGGTCCTGGTCCTGGTTCTGGTCCTGATCTTGGTCCTGGTCCTAGTCCTGGTCCAGGTCTTGGTTCTGGTCCTGGTCCTGGTCCTGGTCTTGGTTCTGATCCGGTCTCTCTCGCTGTGCGTCCATCGTTCAGCGTTGTGTCGTCGTTAATTATCAGTTAATCACTTGGTTAACCTTTGACCTCAGCCATCGCTCTGTTTATTATTCTGCAGTAAAACCAACACAGACGTAGTTTGAACTCTGAGTGATGCTGAGAGCAGGAAGTAAGTGTTGCCGACGGCGACGACCGACCTTCCAGTTAATGTTAATGAGATCTGATGTGATCTAATTGGCTGACAGCAGACGTCATCTCGGGGCACTCCGATTGGCCAGTTCTGCTTGCTGTAGCCTCAGGGCAAGACAGCCAATCAGATTACAGCAGGGCGTCTGTTCGGTGATGTCAGGCCGTTGCTGTGGTAACGTCTCTTGAGAGCGAGTGGACGGGTTCAGTCTGCGTCGCTCTCTGGACGAGGCAAGGTAAGAATCATTAGAGCTGGTCTGCCTTCATTTCCCAGGATGCATTGCACGGCAGCAGCCTGTGGTGGAGGTGACAATGATTTCATTCATCTGATTGGTTGTCAGATCACCTTGTTTTTATCGTTGGTTCAGAACCGAAGCAGAGGATCCGTCCTTAGTCCTGTCTCTTGTTTCTGGTTGCTAGGTAACCATGAACCACAGCCACCACACCACCATGGACCACAGCCACCACACTCATCACACCATGACTCCACCCACCAGCGGGGGACACGACACCGGAGGAGGACATGGAGGACATGGAGGACATGAAGGACATGAAGGACACATGGGCATGGTGAGAGGTAGCCGTTAGCATGTAGCGGCTAACACTGCTACGTGAATCATCGTCGTCATTCAGCGCGTTAACGTTTCTATCTGTACGACGTCATACATGTTAGCATGCTAACACTAGCACTTGTTGGCGTCTGCGGTTGCCTAGGTGATGACTTTCTACTTCGGCTACAACAACGTGGAGCTGTTGTTCACCGGGCTGCTCATCAACTCACCTGGAGGTCAGTCACCTCATTAAATGAGTTGTTACAGTTAATATTGTTTTTATTTATTCATATTTAAGGTTGTTTCCGGTTCCTAACTAAACGTTTGTCTTCATCTTTACAAGTGTATTTAATAACTCCTCCCCCTCTTCCTGTGGTCCAATCAGAGATGGTGGGGGCGTGTATAGGTGTCTTCCTATTGGCCGTCCTCTACGAGGGGCTGAAGATCGGCCGGGAGGTGCTGCTGCGCCGCAGTCAGGTCAACGTCCGGTACAACTCCATGCCGCTGCCTGGGTCTGACGGGACGGTGCTGATGGAGACGCACAAGACGGTCGGGTAGGTGTTAATGCTAAAGCTAATGCTAACCGTGCATACGCAGCAGGAAGTGGTGGAGACGTTAGATGATCAATGTGCATTTACTGTCCGTTCCCTGATTGACAGTCACGGTTATAAGGGGGCGGAGCCTCCTCACCTGTCAGGATTACCTCCCAGGTAACAGTTTGGGTTGTGGTTCTGATTTCTGGTTCTGGGGAACCTGGTCTGAGATACTCTGATCACTGATTCTGATTGGAGGAGCTCACCTCAGGAAGTCGTTTGGGATCCATCTTCTTCTACGGTTTTAATTGTTGTTGGATTTCTGGTTTCTGTCGGTGCAGCAACCAGCAGGTGGCGCTCTGCTGTCAGCTGTGTTTGGCAGCTAGCTATGCTAAAACTAAGACTAATGCTAATTGGTGTTTTAGCTATCATGCTAATTAGCAGCGTGACATCCCCTGTCATCAACAGAATCATATTGGCATGAGAGCTAATAAAGCTAACATCTTGCTAGCTAACAAAAACAAAGACTAACTGTTAACACAATTTTAGCATGTTTACTGTTAGCAATGTTCTAATGTTTTAGACTATTTTAGTGAACTCGTACAATGCTAGAGAGTGACATAATAATTGCTAATGCTAACAGGGTTACAGTCCTGGTTAAATGTTTTATAACAAATGATACTGCTAATGCTATCAGAAATGCTAACTGCCTCCTCTTGTCCTATCAGGCAGCGGATGCTAAGCCCCGCCCACTTCATGCAGACCCTGTTGCACATCATTCAGGTGGTCGTCAGCTACTTCCTTATGCTCGTCTTCATGACCTACAACGGTTACCTCTGCATCTCCGTGGCAGCTGGCGCTGGCATGGGCTACTTCCTGTTCAGCTGGCGGAAGGCAGTGGTTGTCGACATCACCGAGCATTGCCATTAGCCGCAATTAGCAGCCATTAGCGGTGCTAGCTTGTATCTTGTCAGGAGGTTTAATTTCCGCTGATCACAATCAAATAGTGCTGACTAACACTTCACTCTATGTTATCACGCTAGCGACAAGCTAATGAAATTAGCTCGTAAAACACACTAAATTACAAACGTTACCATGGTGACGTCCTACCGTAGGTTAGCTTTTACACTAACAACCAAAGTTATTGATTAGTCTGTTTTGAAAAAACAACGAGCACTTGTTTTTTTTGTTTTTTTAACTCCTCGTGAACAAACCGACCAATCAGAGCTCAGAACAGCCCCGATGTTTCCCATTGGCCAAATCACCTGGTTCTGTCATTTTGTGCCATGACAAGTGACTTTTAGCATACGTAACAAAACATACATGTGTGTTGTTAGCTTGTTAGCATAGCGTCAGTGATTAAAGTAATTTATTAGTGAAGGTTTATTTTGATTGGTTAAAGAGCAGCGACTCGTTTTTAAACAAAACAAAGATTCAAAAACTGAAGACTTAACGATTTAGATTAAACTTTATTTTTGTTCTCGTATTCTTTGTGTTGATTGGTTCCTCAGTAAAGGGGGCGGGGCCTTTTATTTTATCACTTTCAGGCCAGTTTTTTATTTTATCGGCTCATCATGAAACTTGAACCGTCGGCCTTAAAGCCGCCTGCTGCCTTAACTGTGCTCACCATCATGAGGGATGGATTTCTGAAGGGGCGGGGTTTACTTCCTGGACCAATGAGATTTAAGGGACGGGGTCACAGTTACTGGACGTGTTTATGAATGAAGTTCAGCTGCACTGTGACGCAAGAAGTACAGAGACGTCCTCGTCCTCTAGATACAGCCTGTCTGACAATGAGTGTCCTTCCTGTGTCTCTGTCTCTGTCTCTGTCTCTGTGTCTCCGGTGTAAATGTAGTGACTCGTGACGTCCTTGGACCGTGCTGTGTGCTCTGGTGTCCACATACTTTTGGTTCTGTTTCAGGTCCGTGTGGATCGACTGTGTCTGATGATCAACGTCTCAAATGTTGAAATGTGTCAAATGCTGGAATCATTCAAAACAATAAAGTTTAAGTAGAAAGTCTGGTCAGCTCGTCTGTAAACAGGAAGTGCTGCTGTAGCTGAACAACGTTAATGAATAAAAGACAATAATAAATTAACAGTGAGGGGAGACGGTCTGTTCTGGGGTCACATCAGGTCTTTGTGAAACGTGGAATAACTTCATTTCGTGGTGAGAAGCTGTTGTTCTGTCCTCCAACATTAAACCAACATTAATATGGTCGAGTCCAGTCGTTAGAGAAAAGTTCATTAGAGTCAATGTTAAACTTACTAAATATTAAACTGAAGGATCCTTAGCTTTAAATGGAACAGTGTATTTAATATACGTCTCATTATCTTTTCATTAAACACGTTAAGAACGTTCATCCTCCAGAGACTGAGCTCTTCTGATACAGATACGTCTAGTTTTCACATTACTGACATCAGTGTTGTGCCTGAACGCGTTCAAAGAACGAAAGTTCATGAACTCCTTCATATTTTGGTGAACTAAGAACTGAACTGTTCGTATTTCTGATTGAGGGATTTTATTGTGAACGGCGTTCAAACACCTTCTATTGTCGTTCAAAACTGCCAGATTTCCAGTGACACCCCCAAATAAAAAACACCGTGAACTGTGTTAACGGCGCTGTGGAAAACCATCCGATGTGGCAACACATTTGCACCTCGACACCGCTCGTCGCCCTGTCGCACAAACAAAACGTCATCACAACAAAGCCTGGGCTGTGGAGGAGGAAGGCAACAGTCCGGAGCTCTCAGACTGAACATATATGAACATTTAAAAGAGTTTTTCGGCAAAGACCGTAGTGACCGTCTGTAAACTTTGCCCGTCCGGTTTGCACCTTAAGGACTACAGTTCTGATTGTCTTTATAATAAAGACCATTTAAGCAGCACGTTTGTCCTCATATTTTTATTGCAGCTGCTACTGGTGTAGACTGAATGGGTGGCAACAACGCATTAGGCAAATACCAGTATCCTGAGGGCTGTCCGCTCCATGCTGACTTAAATTCTCATTCAAAAGGTGTAGAGTTGCCGTCTGTGGTGCTACAGTGGGATGTGACAGTAATTTTGACAAATAGCTCGCAGCAATTTATTGGAGGTAAAAAATGTAAAAAGAACTAAAATGAACTATTTAGTTCATATTTGAAATCATGAACGAACAAGTTCATTTTAAAGTTTATGAACTATGAACTGAACTAGTTCATGTAGAAAAAGAACTTTCCCAACACTGACTGTAATATATCCAGTCCTCCATCAGTCCTCCATCAGTCCACCTTCAGTCCTCCTTCAGTCCTCCTTCAGTCCTCCATCAGTCCTCCATCAGTCCTCCTTCAGTCCTCCATCAGTCCTCCTTCAGTCCTCCTTCAGTCCTCCATCAGTCCTCCATCAGTCCTCCATCAGTCCTCCTTCAGTCCTCCTTCAGTCCTCCATCAGTCCTCCATCAGTCCTCCATCAGTCCTCCATCAATCCTCCATCAGTCCTCCTTCAGTCCTCCTTCAGTCCACCATCAGTCCTCCATCAGTCCTCCTTCAGTCCTCCATCAGTCCTCCATCAATCCTCCATCAGTCCTCCTTCAGTCCTCCTTCAGTCCTCCTTCAGTCCTCCATCAGTCCACCATCAGTCCTCCATCAGTCCTCCTTCAGTCCTCCATCAGTCCTCCATCAGTCCTCCATCAGTCCTCCTTCAGTCCTCCTTCAGTCCTCCTTCAGTCCTCCATCAGTCCTCCTTCAGTCCTCCTTCAGTCCACCTTCAGTCCTCCTTCAGTCCACCTTCAGTCCTCCATCAGTCCTCCTTCAGTCCTCCTTCAGTCCTCCATCAGTCCTCCTTCAGTCCTCCATCAGTCCTCCATCAGTCCTCCTTCAGTCCTCCTTCAGTCCTCCATCAGTCCTCCTTCAGTCCTCCTTCAGTCCACCTTCAGTCCTCCTTCAGTCCACCTTCAGTCCTCCATCAGTCCTCCTTCAGTCCACCTTCAGTCCTCCATCAGTCCTCCTTCAGTCCTCCTTCAGTCCTCCATCAGTCCTCCTTCAGTCCACCTTCAGTCCTCCATCAGTCCTCCTTCAGTCCTCCTTCAGTCCACCTTCAGTCCTCCTTCAGTCCACCTTCAGTCCTCCATCAGTCCTCCTTCAGTCCACCTTCAGTCCTCCATCAGTCCTCCTTCAGTCCTCCTTCAGTCCTCCTTCAGTCCTCCATCAGTCCTCCATCAGTCCTCCTTCAGTCCTCCCTCAGTCCACCACCAGTCCACCTTCAGTCCTCCATCAGTCCTCCATCAGTCCTCCTTCAGTCCACCATCAGTCCACCATCAGTCCTCCTTCAGTCCTCCATCAGTCCTCCATCAGTCCTCCTTCAGTCCTCCATCAGTCCACCTTCAGTCCACCTTCAGTCCTCCATCAGTCCTCCTTCAGTCCTCCATCAGTCCACCATCAGTCCTCCATCAGTCCTCCATCAGTCCACCTTCAGTCCACCTTCAGTCCTCCATCAGTCCCCCATCAGTCCACCATCAGTCCACCTTCAGTCCTCCATCAGTCCTCCATCAGTCCTCCTTCAGTCCACCATCAGTCCTCCATCAGTCCTCCATCAGTCCACCTTCAATCCTCCATCAGTCCCCCATCAGTCCACCTTCAGTCCTCCATCAGTCCTCCATCAGTCCTCCATCAGTCCTCCTTCAGTCCTCCATCAGTCCACCTTCAATCCTCCATCAGTCCCCCATCAGTCCACCTTCAGTCCTCCATCAGTCCTCCATCAGTCCTCCTTCAGTCCTCCATCAGTCCTCCATCAGTCCTCCATCAGTCCACCTTCAGTCCTCCATCAGTCCTCCATCAGTCCACCTTCAGTCCACCATCAGTCCACCTTCAGTCCTCCATCAGTCCACCATCAGTCCACCTTCAGTCCTCCATCAGTCCTCCATCAGTCCTCCTTCAGTCCTCCATCAGTCCTCCATCAGTCCTCCATCAGTCCACCTTCAGTCCACCTTCAGTCCACCATCAGTCCTCCATCAGTCCTCCATCAGTCCACCATCAGTCCTCCATCAGTCCACCTTCAGTCCACCTTCAGTCCACCTTCAATCCTCCATCAGTCCCCCATCAGTCCACCATCAGTCCACCTTCAGTCCTCCATCAGTCCACCATCAGTCCACCTTCAGTCCTCCATCAGTCCTCCATCAGTCCTCCATCAGTCCACCTTCAGTCCTCCATCAGTCCTCCATCAGTCCACCTTCAGTCCTCCATCAGTCCTCCATCAGTCCTCCATCAGTCCACCTTCAGTCCACCTTCAGTCCACCATCAGTCCTCCATCAGTCCTCCATCAGTCCACCATCAGTCCTCCATCAGTCCTCCATCAGTCCACCTTCAGTCCACCTTCAGTCCACCTTCAGTCCTCCATCAGTCCTCCATCAGTCCACCTTCAGTCCACCTTCAGTCCTCCATCAGTCCTCCATCAGTCCACCTTCAGTCCTCCATCAGTCCTCCATCAGTCCTCCATCAGTCCACCTTCAGTCCACCTTCAGTCCTCCATCAGTCCTCCATCAGTCCACCTTCAGTCCACCTTCAGTCCACCTTCAGTCCTCCATCAGTCCTCCATCAGTCCACCATCAGTCCTCCATCAGTCCTCCATCAGTCCACCTTCAGTCCACCTTCAGTCCTCCATCAGTCCTCCATCAGTCCACCTTCAGTCCTCCATCAGTCCTCCATCAGTCCTCCATCAGTCCACCTTCAGTCCACCTTCAGTCCTCCATCAGTCCTCCATCAGTCCACCTTCAGTCCTCCATCAGTCCTCCATCAGTCCACCTTCAGTCCTCCATCAGTCCTCCATCAGTCCACCTTCAGTCCTCCATCAGTCCTCCATCAGTCCTCCTTCAGTCCACCATCAGTCCTCCATCAGTCCACCTTCAGTCCTCCATCAGTCCTCCATCAGTCCTCCATCAGTCCTCCTTCAGTCCTCCATCAGTCCTCCATCAGTCCTCCATCAGTCCTCCTTCAGTCCACCATCAGTCCACCATCAGTCCACCTTCAGTCCTCCATCAGTCCACCATCAGTCCTCCATCAGTCCTCCATCAGTCCACCTTCAGTCCACCTTCAGTCCACCTTCAGTCCTCCATCAGTCCACCTTCAGTCCACCTTCAGTCCTCCATCAGTCCACCTTCAGTCCTCCATCAGTCCTCCATCAGTCCTCCATCAGTCCACCTTCAGTCCTCCATCAGTCCTCCATCAGTCCTCCATCAGTCCACCTTCAGTCCTCCATCAGTCCACCTTCAGTCCTCCATCAGTCCTCCATCAGTCCACCTTCAGTCCACCTTCAGTCCACCTTCAGTCCTCCATCAGTCCACCTTCAGTCCACCTTCAGTCCACCTTCAGTCCTCCATCAGTCCTCCATCAGTCCTCCTTCAGTCCACCATCAGTCCACCTTCAGTCCTCCATCAGTCCACCTTCAGTCCTCCATCAGTCCTCCATCAGTCCACCTTCAGTCCACCTTCAGTCCACCTTCAGTCCTCCATCAGTCCACCTTCAGTCCACCTTCAGTCCACCATCAGTCCTCCTTCAGTCCTCCATCAGTCCTCCATCAGTCCTCCTTCAGTCCACCTTCAGTCCTCCATCAGTCCTCCATCAGTCCACCTTCAGTCCACCATCAGTCCACCTTCAGTCCTCCATCAGTCCTCCTTCAGTCCACCATCAGTCCTCCATCAGTCCTCCATCAGTCCTCCTTCAGTCCTCCATCAGTCCTCCATCAGTCCACCTTCAGTCCACCTTCAGTCCACCTTCAGTCCACCTTCAGTCCTCCATCAGTCCACCTTCAGTCCACCTTCAGTCCACCTTCAGTCCTCCATCAGTCCTCCATCAGTCCTCCTTCAGTCCTCCATCAGTCCACCTTCAGTCCTCCATCAGTCCTCCATCAGTCCACCTTCAGTCCACCTTCAGTCCTCCATCAGTCCTCCATCAGTCCTCCATCAGTCCTCCTTCAGTCCACCTTCAGTCCTCCATCAGTCCTCCATCAGTCCTCCATCAGTCCACCTTCAGTCCACCTTCAGTCCTCCATCAGTCCTCCATCAGTCCTCCATCAGTCCTCCTTCAGTCCACCTTCAGTCCTCCATCAGTCCTCCATCAGTCCACCTTCAGTCCTCCATCAGTCCACCTTCAGTCCTCCATCAGTCCTCCATCAGTCCACCTTCAGTCCTCCATCAGTCCTCCATCAGTCCTCCATCAGTCCACCTTCAGTCCTCTTTCAGAGAGTGTCTGCTTCCCAAATCCAGACTGGGAGCTGGTTCCACAGGAGAGGAGCCTGATAGCTGAAAGCTCTACCTCCTGTTCTACTTTATGAAATTCTAGGAACCATAAGTAGGCCTGCACTTTCAGACCCAAGTGATCTGATGGGATGATCTGGTACAATGAGGTCTTTAAGATATGATGGAGCTAGGCCTTTGAGGGCCTTGTATGTAAGGAGGAGGATTTTAAGGGAGCCAGTGAAGAGAAGCTAAACCTGGAGTAATATGATCTCTCATGTTAATTCCTGTCAATGCTCTTGCTGCAGCATTTTGAATCAGTTGGAGGCTTTTTAAAGAGTTATTTGGATCCAGACAGTAATGGATGGATAGATAGATAGATAGATAGATAGATAGATAGATTTATTTGTCACATGCACAGTCATACATACTACAATGCACAGTGAAATGTATTGTAGTACCTGCAGCCAGTAGTAAAACAAAAATATGTACTACAGTAAACAGTAGTTGCTCACAAGGTAAGCAATATACAGTGGTATGAAAAAGTTTGGGCACCCCTCTAAGATTTCATAATAATTTGCTCTAACTTTATAAAAGACGATCACAGCAACAAGATTTTATTTCCTACAGAGATGTAGACATTTGAGTGTTTTCCAGACCAAAATTCTTAGAGTATCATTACAAAGTTTTATTATAATAAATTAAAATGTAAAAAATGGTATGTGCAAAAGTTTGGGCACCCTTTAATCACATTGATTTCAAGACCTGTAGGGATTTGTAGCTGACATGTTGCAGCTCAAAACTGCTTTGATTAGCTTGTGAGACCTTCAATTACAAAGACAAGTAAAACCAATCATGAAAAAGGCTATTTAACAGAGGCAACTGCTGGCTGTGCTTGTCCTATGCTCCTGGCAACATGGGGGCATCAAAACAACTCTCCACTGACCAAGAAACTAAGATAATTCATTATCATGAATTAGGAGAAGGGTACAAGAAATGATCAAGAAGGTTTGGGATGTCTATTTCCACAGTCAGAAATGTGGTGCAGAAATGGAAGAACAGAAGAACAGTCATTGTGAAGGAAAGATGTGGTAGGCCAAATAAAATACTGGAAAGACACAGACGAAGGATGGTTAGAATGGTCACAGACAAGCCACAGACCACCTCCAGAGAACTGCAAGAACATCTGGCTACTGATGGTGGAGTTGTTCATCGTTCCACAATCCAGCACACTTTGCACCAGGAAAAGCTCTTTGGAAGGCTGATGCTCAAAAAGCCTTTCCTGAGTGTTCGTCTCAAGAAGAGTCGCATGAGGTATGAAAAAGCACATCTGGACAAGCCAGAAGCATTTTGGAATAACTCCAGTCCTCTAGTTCTCCTCCTGCCCTCCAGTCCTCTAGTTCTCCTCCTGTCCTCCAGTCCTCTAGTTCTCCTCCTGTCCTCCAGTCCTCCTGTCCTCTAGTTCTCCTCCTGTCCTCTAGTTCTCCTCTTGTCCTCCAGTCCTCCTCCTGTCCTCCTGTCCTCTAGTTCTCCTCTTGTCCTCCAGTCCTCCAGTCCTCTTCCTGTCCTCCTGTCCTCCAGTCCTCCTGTCCTCTAGTTCTCCTCTTGTCCTCCAGTCCTCCAGTCCTCTTCCTGTCCTCCAGTCCTCTTGTCCTCCTGTCCTCTAGTTCTCCTCCTATCCTCCTGTCCTCTAGTTCTCCTCTTGTCCTCCTGTCCTCTAGTTCTCCTCCTGTCCTCCAGTCCTCCTGTCCTCTAGTTCTCCTCTTGTCCTCCAGTCCTCTTCCTGTCCTCCTGTCCTCCAGTCCTCCTGTCCTCTAGTTCTCCTCTTGTCCTCCAGTCCTCTTCCTGTCCTCCTGTCCTCCAGTCCTCCTGTCCTCTAGTTCTCCTCTTGTCCTCCAGTCCTCCAGTCCTCTTCCTGTCCTCCAGTCCTGTTGTCCTCCTGTCCTGTAGTTCTCCTCCAGTCCTCCAGTCCTCCAGTCCACCGGAAGGACCGAAGAAGAAGCACTTCCGGCGGCAGGTGGATGTTTTGCTGCGGGTCAAACTGATCAGGTCGACCGTTTCCTCCGTAGTTCCACCGGGCCGGTTCAGTTTCATGCCCTCCTCCTGTGACATCCGTTAACCGGATTTTAGTCACCGACCCTCTGATGGCCTCCAGGCGGCCGGACAGCTTTGACGGGCTCGGCTACCGCGGCCGCGACGACCCGCTATACGGAGCCAGCTACCCGGTCCGGAGCGCCGGAGCCCCCGCGGAGCTGCAGCATCACCACTGGGTCACCACGCCGCCAGACATCCCCGGTAGCCGCAACCTGCACCCCGGAGAGCGGACACCAATGTACGACGAGCCGTTGGGAGAACCCGGGGTGACCGGAGCCGCTCCTGGCTGGGACGCTCCGCAGCCCGGTGTACCTCCCGCTGGTAGGTTAGCTAGTAGGCTAACGACAGAATGGGAGGTGAATGGAACAGGCTAGCAGCTACACAGCCAACTAATCACAACGTTTAGATAACAAACTGGATGCTAACTGGGGGTTAGCTTACAGGCTAATCAAATAAACAAACTGAATGAAACAGGCTAACTGTTAGCAAGCAGGCTCACGACAGAAGGCTTCATACAAACAGGCTAACAGTTAGCCAGTGAGCTAACCAAGCTAATTGTTAGCCGGTGAGCTAACCAGTTATTTCCCGTTTGATTGTTTCCATTTGAATTGAACTTTATTGATTTATCTTGTCGTTACAGAGCATCTCAACCGGTTCGCTGGCTTTGGAATCGGGCTCGTCAGGTTGGAATCAACTTTATTGATCTTTATGTCACGTGATCCCGATTACATGACATCATGACATCACATGACATCATGACATCACAACGTCAGAACACACTAAAGTTTATCTGGAGTCTCTCTGTTGGGAAATGATTCTGCTCCGGCAAAGATCCTCTGGGCCAATCAGATCGTGTGGGCGGGGCTTCAACAGTAGTCAGACACAAATGTCTCTGATTGGTTGGAGGACTATCCAGGTGATGAGGAGGGATTTCCTTTTGTATCAGACAGAAGACGCCATGTCAGTAATCGGCCCATTAGCTTTAGCTAGCATGAAGCTAACGTTAGAAGGATTACATCATTGGCCACGCCCACCTGCTAACAAACAAAACGCTAGTTGGAGTCAGCTAACGTACTCCAGATAAGCCCCGCCCACTAAAACCGCCATGTCATTACTAACAGAGGAGATTTTCAGAATAAAAGACGTGACATAGTGTGTGTGTGTGTGTGTGTGTGTGTCCGTGTGTCCGTGTGTGTCCAGTCTGTTCACAGAGAACGTCCTCTCTCATCCCTGCATCGTCTTCCGCAGACAGTGTCAGGTAACGTCTCTCCTCGTCACTAACTGATCAGTCTCATTGATCGACCTGGGTCACAGGTGTCTGATCCTTCTCTCCTGCTGCTCTGTGATTGGTTGTTGGTCTCAGGTGAACTACCACGCTCGCTGTTACCACCTGACTCCGTTCAGCGCCGTCTCCGTCATGTACAGCATCACCAAGTCCCAGGTAACCAATCAGGTTCATTCATTGTTATCATCATTAGGGATGAGTTGCTCAGTAGAGTTGCTCAGTAGAGTTGCTCAGTAGAGTTGCTCAGTAGAGTTGATCAGTAGAGTTGATCAGTAGAGTTGCTCAGTAGAGTTGCTCAGTAGAGTTGCTCAGTAGAGTTGCTCAGTAGTTGCTCAGTTGTCATTTCTCTGTGTCAGGGGGTCAAGTCTCAGTGGAAGGGGATGAGCAGCACCTTCATCGTTCACGGCATCACTCTGGGAGCTGAGGGTATCATCAGTGAGGTCACACCGTTACCACGGTAACCACAAACACTGCTGCATGAAGTAGTAGTATTAGTAGTACTGTAGTATTATTGCAGTATTATCGTAGTAGTACTGAGTCTGTGTCTCCACAGGGAACTTCCTCACAGATGGACCTGGAAACAGCTGGCTGGACATTTACTGCTCAAAGGGTCAGTTCATTCTTCTTCTACTGATTCATCATCTTCTTCTTCTACTGTCCTAAATAAAGTTTCTTGTTTCTCTGCAGGTTAACAGCTGTGGTGGCTCTTCCATTCTACTGCTCCAGCCTCATCGAGACTGTCCAGGTCGTTACTGATGAACTGATGAACTGATGAAATGATGAACTGATTAAATGATGAACTGATTAAATGATGAACTGATTAAATGATGAACTGATGAAATGACTAAATGATTCTTCTTCCTGTTTGTCCTCAGAGTGAGATCGTGCGGGACGACTCGTCCTCTGGTCTCCTTGACTGCATCCGTGAGGGTCTTTCTCGTGTGTTGGGGGTCGGCGCTCCTCACAGTCGTCGTCTTCTTCCTCTCAGCTGCCTGCTGTTTCCCGCCGCGCTGCACGCCATCCTGCGCTACGCTGTGGCGGCCGTCGTCCAGAGGGCGGTGCTGTGGCTGCACCACCGGGGCAAGAAGCAGCGCGTTGACCCGACCAACCCACTGGACACCTACTTCCCTGAGTTGGCGGCGGCGTGGGCGGGGTCTCTAGTGGCTGATGTCCTGGTGTTTCCGCTGGAGACGGCGCTGCACCGCCTCGGCGTGCAGGGCACACGCACCATCATCGACGCTACCGACGGCGCAGTCGCTGTTGTGAACGGCGGCAGCCCGCTGGTCCTGCCTGTCAACACGCAGTACGACGGCTTCTCCGACTGCCTGCACGCCATCCGCCGCAAGGAGGGCAGGGCCGGCTTCTACCGAGGCTTCGGGGCGCTGGCGGCGCAGTACGCGCTGCATGGGGCGCTGCTGGCCGCCGCCAGGACGCTACTCAGGCTGCTGCTGCTGGACGCCAAGGCTGGCTAGGCCGTTACCATGGAGACGCTTTATCAGCTGTCACTGCGATGACAGGACATTTCTCACCTGATAAAATCAAATCACCTCCTCCTTCACGATCCCTCCGTCTGATTGGTTAACCACCTGCTGGTCAGGAAGTGATGACTTAGCCTAGCTTAGCATAAGGACCTGAATCGCTTCCGGTACCAGCATGACAGCATGAACGTGTTTGTGAATACTGACAGCTGATTGGTCACCTCCTCAACATATTTGTATAAAGTTGTAAAAAAAAAAGATTTCTGTCAAATCAAACGAGTAAACCTGGATTTTCAAAATAAATGTCCGGAAATAAAAGTGAAATCTAAAAGCATCATAACCATTTAAATGAAATGCACTCGTTCATTTAAAGTTGTAAATGTAAAGTTTTCTGTGAATGTGAAATAAAATCGTCTCAGTTTGACTGAAACTGTTTATGTTAAATTTATTTATTTAAATCAGACGCTTTAATTTAAAAAGAATAAAAGGATTTGAATGTTGATATTTCAGCTGTATTGAAATGTTTTTATCTCTGATCACAAACATGAGTCAATAACAGCTCAGTGTTTGATCATCTGTTAATAAACATTTAACTTGACACCTGCTTTTTTTACTTTGTATTATTATTATTATTATTAACATGTTTTTATAATTTAATTTTGATTTCTTTCATTAAATCCTTTTTATTTGTTTCTTTAGTGACTAATAGTTAACAATAAATCTCTGACCGGAACCTTTGTCTCCTCTTGTTTGTCACGGACGCTGCTGTTTCCGGTCCAGCAGGCGGCTGTAACGGAACCTTGTTTGTGTGGGAGCTTGTTTCAGGTCGGTCTCAGTTCCGCTGTGCTCCTCCATGTGTTGTTGGTTGTCTTGGCGTCTGCTCGGTCCCGGTGTTTCTTTCTTTCTTTCTTTGTCCCGTTAACGGCTCCGACGTCACCGGTCATGTCGACTGGCGGTAGTCTCGCGGGCGGGGGCAGCTCGTTGTTCTCCGGTTTCCGGGTTCTAGGACTTTATTCAAACCACGTGCCGCACGCGCTTCGGTATCATCTGAAGCACCGGGAGTTCTACGTGGTGACGGCGGTCGGTCGAAGCTTCCACACGTTCAATGTAAGACACGTTCCCACCTCATAGCGTGACTGATGACGTAACGACGTGATTGTTGATTGATGATGTGATTGTTGATTAATGACGTGATTGTTGCTGAGTGACGACGTGATTGTTGATTGATGACGTGATTGTTATTGATTGATGATGTGATTGCTGTTGATTGATGACGTGATTGTTGAGTGATGACGTGATTGTTGTTGAGTGATGATGTGATTGTTTTTTGAGTGATGACGTGATTGCTACTGAGTGATGACGTGATTGTTGATTGATGACATGATTGTTGTTGAGTGATGGCGTGATTGTTGTTGATTGATGACGTGGTTGTTGATTGATGACGTGATTGTTGAGTGATGACGTGATTGTTGTTCAAATCAAATCAAATCAAATCAAATTTTATTTGTATAGCCCAAATTCACAAAACATGTTTTGCCTCAGAGGGCTTTACAATCTGTACAGGGAGTGACACCCTCTGTCCTTAGACCCTCGGTTCGAGTGAGGAAAAACTTGCCCACAAAAAACCCTATTAACAGGGAAAAAATGTGGAAGAAACCTCAGGGAGAGCCACAGAGAAGGGATCCCTCTCCCAGGACGGACAGACGTGCAATGGATGTCACATGTACAAATCAACACAGACATATTGTACAATTACAATGAAAGATGAAATGACAATGAATTACAATGAATGATAGAATGATTACAGTAGCAGTGGAACCTGTGATAGAGAGACACAAATGCACAGCAGCAGTAAATCATGAACTAACTGAAGTGGAGATATGGTAACAATAATGACAGTAATGCTTTATATGGTGGATGTCAGCAGTAGACCACAGCAGCAGCCACGATCCATGAGAACCTGCTGGACGACAAAGCACAGAGAACTCCGGGGAAGAAGTTTAGTTAGTAGCTAGCAGTGACGGTAATGGTGATTGGGGAGAGAGAGAGAGAGAGAGAGAGAGAGAGAGAGAGAGAGAGAGAGAGAGGGTTATCAGTAAAGGGAGATGATTACATCTTCGACCAGTACTGTGCCTGGCTAGGCATAACCCAGAGGTCCCCCGGTAGTCTAATCCTATGGCAGCATAACTAAGGGATGACCTGAGTCACCCCTAACTATAGGCGCTGTCAAAAAGGAAAGTCTTAAGTCTACTCTTGAAGGTGTTGACCGTGTCTGCCTCCCGAACCCAGAAAGGTAGTTTGTTCCACAGAAGAGGAGCTTGATAGCTGAAGGCTCTGGCTCCCAATCTACTTTTGGAAACTATAGGAACCACAAGGAACCCAGCATCCTGAGAGCGCAGTGGTCTAGAGGGATAGTAAGATACTATAAGCTCTTTTAGATATGATGGTGCCTGACCATGAAGAGCTTTATATGTAAGGAGAAGAATTTTAAATTCTATTCGAGATTTAATAGGTAGCCAATGCAAGGAAGCCAAAATGGGAGAGATGTGATCTCTGATCTTGGTTCCTGTCAGAACGCGTGCAGCAGCGTTCTGGATTAGCTGCAGAGTCCTCAGAGACTTACTGGAGCAGCCTGATAACAAAGAGTTGCAATAGTCCAGCCTAGAGGTTACAAATGCATGGATTAGTTTTTCTGCATCTACTTGAGACACAAAGTGTCTGATTTTGGCAATGTTGCGCAAATGAAAGAATGCAGTTCTAGAAGTTTGTTTTATGTGGACATTGAAGGACAGATCCTGATCAAAAACAACGCCTAGATTTTTTACGGTGGTGCTGGAGGCCAGATTGATCCCGTCTAAAGTGACCAAGTCACTGGAAAAAGAGTTTCTGAGGTGTTTGGGTCCAATTACAAGAACTTCAGTTTTGTCTGAATTCAACATCAGAAAATTGTAGGTCATCCAATTTTTTACATCCTTGAGGCATGATTGGAGTTTAGTTAACTGGTTGGTTTCATCAGGCTTGATCGAGAGATACAGTTGGGTGTCATCAGCATAACAATGAAAATTAATGGAATGATTCCTGATAATGTTTCCTAGAGGAAGCATGTATAAACTGAATAGAAGTGGTCCTAGGACAGAACCTTGTGGTACTCCATGACAGACTTTGGTATGTATGGACGATTCATCATTGACGTGAACAAACTGAGATCGATCTGCAAAATATGATTTAAACCAGCTTAGGGCGGTTCCTTTGATGCCAATTTGATGTTCCAGTCTCTGTAAAAGAATTTGGTGGTCAATGGTATCAAATGCGGCACTAAGATCTAACAGGACAAGTACAGAGATGAGTCCTTTGTCTGATGCCATTAGGAGGTCATTTGTAACTTTGACTAATGCAGTTTCTGTGCTATGATGCACTCTAAAACCTGACTGAAAATCCTCAAGTAAACTGTTCTTATGGAGAAAGTCAAATAGCTGATTAGCAACTGCTTTCTCAAGTATCTTAGAGAGAAAGGGAAGGTTTGATATTGGTCTGTAATTGGCTAAAACCTCTGGATCTAGAGTGGGCTTTTTAAGAAGAGGTTTAATTACAGCTACTTTAAAGGACTGTGGTACATATCCTGATAATAAGGACAGATTAATCATGTCCAATAAAGAAGAGCTAACTAGAGGTAGAACATCCTTGAGCAGCCTAGTTGGTATGGAGTCTAAGAGACAGGTTGACGGCTTAGATGAAGAAGTTATTGAGGTTATTTGATCAAGGTCAATCGGAGAGAAACAGTCTAAATGTATATCTGCTTTTGCAGTTACTTCCAAGTTTGCTGTATTACAATGCAGATCAGTGCCTGTCAAAGGCAAGGCCTGATGAATTTTGTCTCTAATAGTTGTGATTTTATCATTAAAGAAGCTCATGAAGGCATTACTGGTTAGACCTAAAGGAATGGATGGCTCAATAGCGCTGTGGTTCTCTGTTAGCCTGGCTACAGTGCTGAAGAGAAACCTGGGGTTGTTCTTATTTTCCTCTATTAATGAGGAATAATAGGCTGTTCTGGCATTGCGGAGAGCTTTCCTGTAAGTTTTAATGATGAATTGATTGATGACGTGATTGCTGAGTGATGGCGTGATTGCTGCTGAGTGATGATGTGATTGTTGCTGATTGATGACATGATTGTTGCTGATTGATGACGTGATTGTTGTTGAGTGATGACGTGATTGTTGTTGAGTGATGACGTGATTGTTGTTGAGTGATGACGTGATTGTTGTTGATTGATGACGTGATTGTTGGGTGATGACGTGATTGCTGTTGATTGATGACGTGATTGCTGAGTGATGACGGGATTGCTGCTGAGTGATGACGGGATTGCTGCTGATTGATGACGTGATTGCTGCTGATTGATGACGGGATTGCTGCTGATTGATGACGGGATTGTTGTTGATTGATGACGTGATTGCTGCTGAGTGATGACGGGATTGCTGCTGAGTGATGACGGGATTGCTGCTGAGTGATGACGGGATTGTTGTTGATTGATGACGGGATTGCTGCTGAGTGATGACGGGATTGCTGCTGAGTGATGACGGGATTGCTGCTGATTGATGACGGGATTGCTGCTGATTGATGACGTGATTGTTGTTGATTGATGACGTGATTGCTGCTGAGTGATGACGTGATTGTTGTTGATTGATGACGTGATTGTTGTTGAGTGATGACGTGATTGTTGTTGAGTGATGACGTGATTGTTGTTGAGTGATGACGTGATTGTTGTTGATTGATGACGTGATTGTTGTTGATTGATGACGTGATTGTTGTTGATTGATGACGTGATTGTTGCTGAGTGATGACGTGATTGTTGCTCACTGACGTAATTAACAGTGACTGGTTGTTGCAGGTCAACAGGTTGGGCATCGTTTCCATCAGTGAGTACATTTTATTTATTAATTTTTTTGTTTACCTCTTCTTTGTTTATATCTGACACTGCTCACTGTCCTGGTCTCTGATTGGTTGCTGTGCTGTGTGGTTGCCTAGGTAACACCCTTTCAGATGACATCAGCTGTTTGGCGGCAGACAGGATGTTAGTGTTCGCCGCCACGGGGCGACTCATCAGTGCCTTCGCCAGGAACAAAGAGGTCATAAACGTTATTTAACACGTTCTCCATCGACAGTCTCTCTGTATTCATTTGGAATCAGCTGACCTCTGCCTGTTGCTAGGTGACAGACAGGAAGTTTGAGTTTTGACCCTGTGTGCTCTCCGTACAGGTGGTCATGCGTTACCATGGCCACAAACAGGAAGTGCGTCTGCTGCTTCCTCTGGGTGATCAGCTGATCTCTGCTGACAGTGGTGGTGATGTCATCGTGTGGGATGTCCAGGGGGGTGGTGAGTGCAAGTGGGCGGGGCTTCAGGTACTTTCCTGCTCTGTACCTGTGCTGTTACCCATAATGCCTTGCTCTCTCTGTCTCTCAGACGTTTACCTGCGGCTGCAGTTTGACCCGACGACCTTCGACGTGTCGGCCATGATGCACCCCAGCACCTACATGAACAAGGTGCTTCTGGGTAGTTCCCAGGGTGCACTGCAGCTCTGGAACATCAAGACCAGGTGACACTTCCTGTTCACAACCGTCACAATAAAACTCCACATGCTCCTGATTGTAGTTTCCTTCATTAGTCAGATTCTCTGAAACAAAACTCATGACAACAAACAAACAAGCTAACGATGATCAGCTGTTAACCAGTTTCCCTTTTCCTCAGTAAACTGTTGTTCACGTTCCCTGGATGGTCAGCAGGGGTCACTGTTCTACAGCAGGTCAGTCCTCTGATATGCCAGTACAAATCTGAATTGAGCCTTTATTTTGAAAATATTCACCAATAAAGACATCACTTCTCAGAGTCCTGCGGTGGATGTGGTCGGCGTTGGCACGGCAACAGGTTGCATCATCATTCACAACATCCGTCTGAACGAGGAGTTGATGCGCTTCACTCAGGACTGGGGACCAATCACATCGCTCTCTTTCAGAACAGGTGCAGGAGTCCGCTTCCTGTTCCATTCATTCAATGTTTGTTGCTAACACACAGCTAGCTACGCGCTAACACAAAGCTAGCTACGCGCTAACACACAGCTAGCTATGCTCTTCCTGAGCTGTAAGTGTTCAGGTGATCAGCTGATGTCGTGTTCTCTCAGATGGTCCTCCCATCGTGGCGTCCGGCAGTCCTCAGGGCCACATTGCATTCTGGGATTTGGAGCGCCGTCAGCTGGTCACTCAGCAGAGACACGCCCACAGAACCGCCGTCGCCGCTGCTACGTTCCTTCACAAAGAGCCACTGTTGATCACCAACGGAGCCGATAACGCCATCAAGGTCCAACAAACAAACAAACAAACAAACAAACAAAGCACCAGGTGAGACAGTCATTCATCGTGGTCTCTGTTCTCAGGTATGGATATTTGACCAGGAAGGGGGCGGAGCCAGGTTGCTGAGGAGTCGTCAAGGCCACAGTGCTCCGCCCACCACCATCCGTCACCATGGCAACGATGGAAAAAACCTCCTGAGTGCTGGTAAGTAAACGACTACGTTAGCTTCTGCTTTAATCAGGTGGGTTCTAACATGGCCGCCCCCTGCAGGTCAGGACGGGACGCTGCAGTCTTTCTCCACCGTTCATGAACGCTTCAACAAGAACCTGGGCCACGGTCAGTCCAACCAGACTCTGTTCAAAGACCTGCCGTTTTAAAGCGGACTCCGTGGTTGGTGGGTGTTTGTGACACTGACTCTGTGTTTCAGGATCCGTGAACAAGAAGAAGGAGCAGAAGAAGAAGAAGGGGCTGTCCTACGAGGAGCTGCGCCTCCCTGCCATCACATCGTTCTCCTCCGGTGGGCGCTCTTACGCTAACTCCACCCACACAGAACTTCACAGAGAAAATGTCCAATTCAAGCAGCAGCTAATGTTCCTCTCTGTTGATTGACAGCTGTCACTCGTCAGTCAGACTGGGATGGCATTGTCGCGTGTCATCGTGGTCGCCGAGCAACCACCACATGGAACTACCAGAGGTGCACTATGGGAGCTCACCACCTGCAGCCGCCAGGCGCTCAGAGGGACAGCGTTGCCACGGTAACTGCCTCTTTACACCTGTGTTTAGCCCCTCCCCAAACACGCACAGTCACATGACTTCCTGTCTCTGCTCCCAGGCCGTTGAAATCACTTCCTGTGGAAACTTTGCTGTGATTGGCTCATCGTGTGGCCGCGTTGACATCTACAACCTTCAGTCTGGGCTGCACCGTGGTTGCTACGGCAACGATGAGAGAGGTGCGTCCAGCTATCCGTGGTCTGTGATTGGTCGGCTGTGTGTGTGCTGTCAATAAATCCGCCCCCTCTGCTTCAGCTCACAGCGGCGTGGTGCGAGGCGTTGCCACGGACGCCCTGAACCAGCTGACCTTCACCGTCGGCTCTGATTGGCTGCTGAAGTTCTGGCGCTTTAAGACAAAGAAACAGGAAGAGCAGTTGAAACTAAATGCTGCACCAGCTAACATGATGCTACACAGAGAGAGGTAGCTAACCGCTAGCATAATGCTACACAGATAGAGGTAGCTAACTGTTAGCACAAGTAGCTTACTGTCTGTTCTCTCTTGAATGTTAGCGGGATGCTAGCCGTGGCGCTGGATGACTTCACACTGTTGGTTGTCGACATAGAAACCAGGCGAGCTGTCCGGAAGTTTGCAGGTCACCATGGCAACATCAACGACATGGTAGGTTGGGTAAAGCTGAAGCAGCTAACGATGCTAACAGATGCTTGAACAGTTCCTCATGTGTCCTGGTCAGACGTTCAGCCCTGACGGCCGCTGGCTGGTTACCGTGGGAATGGACCGGACCGTTCGTACCTGGGACCTCCCCTCTGGATGGTGAGAATGGAACAGTCCATAACAGCGTCCAATCAGCGTCCAATCATTGATTCAAATGATCTGAATCAATAAACGTTTTCTTCTTCTTAAGTCTCGTCGACTGCTTCCTGGTTGCCACGGCGCCGGTGAGCGTGTCCATGTCGCCTACCGGTGACTTCCTGGCGACGGTGCACGTGGACAGTCTGGGCATTTACCTCTGGTCTGAACCAATCACAGTGCAGCCTTTAGTTAGAGCAGCCAATCATAGTCTTGTATCAGCCAATCACAGCGCAGCTCTCCTCCCTCAGGACCAATAAGAGTCTGTGTGGACCAGTGGGGCTCCGCCCCCTTCCGGCTGACTACCAACCATCTGAGGAGATGTTGCCCGGTGTCACAGCGAATGAGGCGGGACAGGAAGTGACATCAGAGGAAGCCGATGACGTGTACCAGTCAGCTGAGCAGTTGGGGGCGGAGCTTGTGACTCTGTCTCTGCTGCCGGAGTCTCGGTGGAAAAGTCTGCTTCACCTGGACGACATCAAGGTCAGAGGTTAACGAGCAGCTGATGAGTCACGGTCGACTGAGACCTGATTGGTTGATTATTTGTGTGTTTGTTTCAGAGGAGGAATAAACCGGTAGCGCCCCCTGCTGCTCCGGCTGCTGCTCCCTTCTTCCTGCCAACAGTTCCTGGTCTCACGCCCCGATTCACGTTGCCTGTGGCAACCGAACAGGAAGCAAAGGTAGAGACTCCAGGGACCAATCAGAGCGCAGCGTGGTCGCTGGGCAACCGTCTAACGCTGAGTTTTGTGTTTCAGTCCAAGCTGCTGTCGTGGAATCTGACGTCTCAGAGGTCAGAGTTCAGCTCGGCCCTGGAAGCTGCCCTGCACTCCGCTTCCTGTGAGTCTCCTTCAAAATAAAAGAGGGATTTTAAGTTCCATTAAACTGCTGTTAAATATTTATTTGTTGATATTTTGCAGTTGACCGGCCGGTGTCTCTCCTGAAGGATTGTGGTCCGTCTGCACTTTCTGTCGAGCTCACCTGTCTGACTGCGGAAGGGGGCGGAGCCAGCAGCCTCCTGCTCGCGTTCATCCTAATGATTGACAGCATGTTAACCAGTGGGCGGGACTTTGAGCTGGCCCAGGCTTACCTGGCTCTTTTCCTGAAGGTCAGCCAATCAGAGCGCAGAGTTTAACCAGTGGTCTTTTATTGTGAAAACCTGACTTCCTGTTTACCATCATTGTTTTGTTTTTTTCAGCTCCACCTCCGCTCACTGTCACAGGACCCTGTTGCCATGGCAGCGTTGCTCCGCCTCTCCACCCGGCTAGAGGCTCGGTGGGCGGAGCTTCGAGCATCATTTGACCAATCACTGTGTCTGCTGTCGTACACCAAGAGTGCACTGCTGTGACACACACACACAGACACACACACACACACACACACACAGACACACACACACACACACACAGACACACACAGACACACACACACAGACACACACAGACACACACAGACACACACACACACACACACACACACACACACACAGACACACACACACACAGACACACACACACACACACACACACACACACACACACACACACACTAGTATTTTATTAAAGTTGTTGACGCTGATCTGTGTCTGAGTTTTTATGTGAAGTGATCCAGTGACCTTTGACCTGCAGGTTTGATCGTGATGATCCTCCATGCTTTTATTTTGAAGCCTTGTAGAAACTTATCAGTAGTGTTAAACGTCTCACCAGAGAAGAGCTAATTAATTAATTAACCATTTAATATTCGTATTGATGCACATCAGCTGTTTGTGGGAGAGAAGTTGACTTTATGAGTTTAGAAGAAGTTTATCTACGACACGTGTAAGGAGGAGATTAGATCATTAATGTTCATGGTGAAGACGATATAGACAGTTAATTTATAATAAATGGTTTCTGTCGCTGGGTAGATGAGACGTGATACTATCAGCTCATCACTGTCACCACTGCTCAAAGCTTCTCCAGCTCATTCTCTGTCTCATTGTGTCTCTAATCTTCTCCAATGTCTCCAGATTTGTCTCCATCCAGTGTTTCATTCATTGTATTGATGATGGAGAGTCTGACCACTGCTCAAAGCTTCTCCAGCTCATCCCAAAGATTCTCAATGGGGTTAAGGTCTGGACTCTGTGGTGGAACAATCCATCTCATGCTCCCTGAACCACTCTTTGACAATCTGAGCCCCATGAATCCTGACATTGTCATCTTGGAATATGATCCATTGATGGAATAAGCTGCTCATTCAGTATATTCAGGTAGTCAGCTAATGAACCTAGACCCAGATCATAGCACTGCCCCATAGCACAGGCTTGTACAGTAGACACTAGGCATGATGGCTGCATCACTTCATCTGCCTCTCTTCTTACCCTGATGCTTCTCCACTCTCCTTCCAGTTTCTAATAATGTCTTGGACAGTTCTTAACCCAGTTTTAGTAGTTTCTTCAATCTCCTTAGATGTTTTCTCTGCTTGATGCCAATGATTTGACCCTTCTCAAACAGACCACCACAGGATCAGGTGTCTTTAGACATGGTTGTTGAAGAAATGAGAAGCTACTCATTGCATCAGTTGGCCTTAAATAATCAAAGAGAATCACCCATGCACTAATTATCCAATAGGAGGCTAGGAGCATTTTATTGATCAGAGACACAGATGTTAGTTTCTCAGATTATTATGGGATGTCTCACCTTTAACAGAGAACCAGAGTTAATACTTAAATTCTCTGGATTCTTGCTGAAACGTTTTATTGTTTTTGTTCACAAGACAAAACAATAAACTAAACTAAATACACTAAAGATATATTTATTTTATTATTATTTCTTGTTTAAGTCTTTATTTTTTATTGCTGTATTTAGTTTATTTCCATTAAACAGAGTTTATCTCTTTCTGACGTCAAAGAAACTCAAACGAGCGGACGTGACGTCACCACAACGCTGAGTCAGCTGAACCCAACCGGAAGCAAAACAAATAGAAGTGCGCAGGCGCAGCGGCGGACGGAGCTCACGCAGCGTTGGCTCCAGCAGTCTGAACTTTATTTGTGTTTATTTTGTTGTCGTTGTTTTCTACTATTATTATTGTTTATTTAACCGGGAAACTGACGTCACTACTAGTCGTCACAGCGCAGGTTAACCTGCAGCACGAGACCAAACGGAGCGCGAGACCTGCAGCGGTTCGTCCAACCCGGAAGTGAGGAAGGAGAGGTCTGAGTCTAAAATCTAAAGTTTGATGAATTTTCTCTCCACGGTCGTTTCAGCTGCGTGGACGTGTGTCACGTCATCTGGCGGGAACGAATATTAGAAATATTTGAGTTTGTTTAGTTTTTTATTTGAAGCTGCGGATGATGAACACATACATGGTATTCACCCCTCAAATTAATTTATTTACACCAGTGTTAAAGATACAGAACATCTGGTTTATAACATCTGGTGTTGGAGCCATTATATATTTTGTTATATATTTCTATATTTCTTTTTGGTTTGGGTCACTGTGTTCATGTGTTTGTGTGCAGTTCTGGGGTTTTACTTGAGGGGAGCACCAGCATGGAAGTGCATATATATGAGTGACGGCCATGGGAAGCAGGTGTGTGTGTGTGTTTGGTGTGGAATCACTTAAAGAAGAATGACTTATAGAAACCTAAACTAACTTAAAAGCCACTGAGGTAGCGTGCAGGTGTACTTGTTCTGACGCGTGTAACATGATAAACAATAAACAATGTTCAGTGCGTTCTATAGTTGGATTCTTAATCCATTTATTTTCAATGACAACTTAAATTCTCACCATGTTGAAAAGACCAAAGCATTATTCCAAGTTAACATACTTTAAGCCGGCAGCCATTCTGACGCGCTCAGTTAACGCGGTCAAAAAACTGTGTGCTTCAACACACACACACCTGGAACACACCTGCTTCCCATGGCCGTCACTCATATATACAGTATGCACTTCCACGCTGGTGCTCCCCTCCCCTGGTTTATCACATCTGGTTTATAACATCTGGTTTATAACATCTGGTTCATAACATCTGGTTTATAACATCTGGTTTATCACATCTGGTTTATAACATCTGGTTTATAACATCTGGTTCATAACATCTGGTTTATAACATCTGGTTTATAACATCTGGTTTATAACATCTGGTTCATAACATCTGGTTTATAACATCTGGTTTATAACATCTGGTTCATAACATCTGGTTTATAACATCTGGTTTATAACATCTGGTTTATCACATCTGGTTTATAACATCTGGTTTATCACATCTGGTTTATCACATCTGGTTTATCACATCTGGTTTATCACATCTGGTTTATCACATCTGGTTTATAACATCTGGTTTATCACATCTGGTTTATCACATCTGGTTTATAACATCTGGTTTATCACATCTGGTTTATCACATCTGGTTTATAACATCTGGTTTATAACATCTGGTTTATCACATCTGGTTTATCACATCTGGTTTATCACATCTGGTTTATAACATCTGGTTTATCACATCTGGTTTATCACATCTGGTTTATCACATCTGGTTTATCACATCTGGTTCATCACATCTGGTTCATCACATCTGGTTTATCACATCTGGTTCATCACATCTGGTTTATAACATCTGGTTTATAACATCTGGTTCATAACATCTGGTTTATAACATCTGGTCCAGTGAACTCATCATGGATCAGACTCATGTTAATTATCATCACTAGTTTCACTCAGATGGTTCAGATATTTAATTAAAGGTATTTATCTGATATTAATTTATCGTATCTGTTACTGTTCATATTTAAATGGTTCAACATGAAGGATAAAATGTTTAAAGTCAGACCTTTGTCAGCTGATGAAGATGATGAAGATCCCTTGGTGTTTGTTTGTAGCAGTGATGAAGAGAGGGCGCGTGCTGGCGGTCCTGGTGGGCGGAGTCTTCTGCGTGGCGGTGATGTCACTGTACCGCATGCTGGAGCAGATGCAGGGGGCGGAGTCTCAGCCTCACAGGGAGGCACAGGTGGATGAAGTGCGTCACAGACCACTTCCTGTCACTGATTCTTTCACAATAAGAGGCCACTAATCAATTCTTTCTGTCAGGATTTGTCCCTCCTCCAGCTGAAGATTGACAGGTTGGAGCAACTCCTTAGCGACAACAACCGCCTGGTTGCTATGCTACGTGACTCTATACTGCACCACAAAGCATCACGGAAACAAGGAGGAGGGGCCAACAGCAGTTCAGACTCCGCCCACAACCCAGCTGATCCGCTTCCTGGCTGCCAGTTGGCCAAAGAGAAGAAGGGCGGATCTGATGAAGTGCAGGTTAGCTTAGCATGGCATGCTAACAGTAGCTGTAGCACGGTCACAGACTGTTTAATAAACAGCTGATTACTGACGTTTGTCTTCAGCTGCTGGACGTGTACGACCTCCTGACCTTTGACAACCCTGACGGCGGCGCCTGGAAGCAAGGCTTTGACATCAGTTACCATGGTGACGAGTGGGACAAGGAGCCTCTGGAGCTGGTTCTGGTTCCTCATTCACACAACGACCCAGGTGAGGACGGAGACACGGAGACACAGGGACATAGAGACATAGAGACGCGGAGACACAGAGACAGACGCTGACGTTGACCGTCTCCTTGTTTAGGTTGGCTGAAGACGTTTGACGGATACTACCAGGACCAGACCAGACACATCCTGGACAACATGCTGCTCCACCTGGGACAGGACGCCAGGTAAACCTCCACCCTATGGAGACGGGGACAGTTTAGCAGTTAGCCGCTAGTTAGCATGCTAGCTCCATCATGTGACATGAATGTGTTGATCTCCAGGAGGAAGATGATCTGGGCTGAGATCAGTTATTTCTCTAAATGGTGGAACGACATCGACGAGCAGAAGAGAGAGATGGTCAAACGGTGACTTCCTGGTTTTACTTTGTTCTTGAAGAATAAAACACAAAGACTGTGTCTCAAATCACGTACTTTCGTCAGTACACTTTGATATCATGCACTATGAGCACTATGCACTTACGTCCGTAGTGCGTACTTTTCAAAAAGGTAGTATCATCTCAAATCGGGTTCTACGTCTATACTTACAGGAAATGACGAATAGCCGCCGTATTTCTGACCGCGATCGCGGCAAATTATAATTTTAATATTTAGACATGCAACACTTCAAACATCTTAAATATGACCATTTTGATCACGTTTTCTAGATTTTGCGAGTTCGTTCACTGCATCGAGTCAACACAAATCACTAATTTAACTAAATTAACAGTTATATCGAGCAGTAATTTAATAGTACTACGTGTAAAACAGCAACCATTTTCATTAAATGTCATATTACTTCCATCTGTATGGACCTGTAAGCTCCACCACCGCTTCCAAAACACTGCCGCCGATATCAAATCGCAAGTTTGAATTGGGTTGATAGTCCCTCCCCTTCCGCTGCGTAGCCAAGATGGCTGCCGTTTAGGGTGGAAAGTGTCCATCGTTCCACACTCAGCATTTTGACCATTTTGAGTAAACCATCCGGGTACTTGCAGTGCACTTCGTCTCGTTGGAGTTCTCAGTGTGAACACCCTCACGTACTCAGATTAAGTATTTTAAGTGCAGAAGTACGCGATTTGAGACACAGCCAAAGATGATTTTACTTCTTTTATCTGAATGTGCTTCCTGTTCCTTTTCCTGCTCTGTGATTGGTCAGCCTGGTGGAGGCGGGGCAGTTGGAGCTGGTGACGGGCGGCTGGGTGATGGCCGACGAGGCCAACTCTCACTACTACGCCCTGTTGGATCAGCTGATGGAAGGACACCAGTGGCTGCAGACTCACCTGGGTGGGTCACCTGATCACCTGATCACCTGATCACCTGTCTCACCCGTCTCATCCGTCTCACCTGTCTGATCCGTGATGTTTACAGGTGTGAAGCCCAGCAGTGGTTGGGCCATAGATCCATTTGGCCACTCCCCCTCCATGACATACCTGCTGAAGGGGGCGGGGCTTAGCAACATGGTCATCCAGAGAGTTCACTACGCCGTCAAGAAGCACTTCGCCCGGCAGCAGACGCTGGAGTTTCTATGGCGACAGAGCTGGGGTGAGAGTGATTGACCAGAACATTTGATTTTATTTTGAGCTGTTGTTGATCTAACTCCGCCCACTTCTGGTCTCAGACTCCTCCCCCCGCAGTGACATCACATGTCACATGATGCCGTTCTACAGCTACGACGTACCGCACACGTGCGGCCCTAATCCAGCCGTCTGTTGTCAGTTCGACTTCCACCGTCTGCCGGGGGGGCGGGTCTTCTGTCCATGGAGGATCCCGCCGCAGCCAATCACAGAGCAGAACGTCAAGGAGAGGTGGGCAGGGGGCGGGGCTAATGCAAACGAGAAAAATCTGGTCATTAATATTAAAATAAAACTGTAGATTTTTAAATGTAAATAAACTCCTGTAAACAAGTTCTAATCCGGTTCTAATCTGGTTCTAATCCGGTTCTGATCCGGTTCTGATCCGGTTCCTCTTAGAGCTCTCCTCCTGTTGGACCAGTACCGTCAGAAGTCTCGTCTCTTTCGTTCTCCTGTTCTTCTGGTTCCTCTCGGAGACGACTTTCGCTTCGTGGAGTCGAGGGAGTGGGACGCTCAGTTCACCAACTACCAGAAACTTTTTGACTACTTTGATCAGCACCCAGAGCTGCACATCAAGGTGAGCGTCACCTGGGAGGGGGCGGAGCTTCTTCATTCACTTATTATTGGTTCAGCCATAGTCTGTATAAAAACATGGACACCACATCTCCTCTTCCTCTCATTGGTCAAACTGACTCTACGTTCCCGGGGATACGGGCGGCGCCATCTTGTGAGTTTGGATCCAGAGTCTGATCAGTACGGTCTGAGGGGGCGGAGCCACGTGGAGCCGTGATATAGATGCCCCGCTCACTCTGTTTTAGTTTAATTAATACTACGCTCTGCTCTACCTCCACCTGATACAAGGACATGATGATTGTGACTATTATGTCATATCCTGTTTCTGTAGCGTCAAAGAACTAAAACGTAAATAACACTTGAACATTCATCAACATTATATTAACTATGTAAAATGACAGAAACTGTCCTTGAAACATTTGTTTGATGTGTATTTTAGTGTTTTAGTTTGGCCCAAGCCCCGCCCACTAACATGGAGGGGGTGGAGCTTATGACCTATACTGCAGCCAGACACCAGGGGGAGCTCTAGTTGATTTAGTTTGAGTCACGCTCAGTGTTCCTCGTGTTCTTGTTCAATAATAAACAGTGACTTTCTTCTTCGTGTGTTTTCAGGCTCGTTTCGGGACTCTGGCTGATTACTTTCAGGCTCTTCATCGACGCCTCGGCGCGGCAGGAAGCTCTCTGCCGACCGTCCAAGGCGACTTTTTCACGTACGCCGACCGAGACGATCACTACTGGAGCGGATACTTCACGTCCCGACCGTTTTACAAACGCCTGGACCGAACGCTGGAGGCCACGCTCAGGTGCCACGACGCCATCTTTTCTTTTTACGTTTCCACCGCCAGCTTTTTACTGACGTCCTCTCTCTCTCCACAGAGCGACTGAAATCCTCTTCAGCCTGACGTTGGCTGAAATGCGTCGTTTCCGTGGAGACGGGCGTCTGGTCCCAGATTTTCCAGTGCATGAACATTTCCAGCGTTTGACGGCAGGGAGGCGGAGCCTAGCGTTGTTCCAGCACCATGACGCCGTCACCGGCACCGCCCGCGACCCCGTGGTGGTCGACTACGGCACCAGGTAGCTACTCTCTGTTAGCACGCTAGCATATTAGCACATTGGCATGTTCAGCTTTATATGTGGGCAGTCACACAAACACACCTACGCTAATCTGTTAGCATCAGGCTAGAATTACATATTAGCATGTTAGCGGTGTCAAGGTCAGCTAGCTAAGGTAAGCTAGCGCTGGAGTAAAAGCTAACTAGCACGTTAGCTTTATTGAGGAATCACACTTTGTTAGCATTAGGCTGTGTTAGCATATAGAGGATTTGGAAAACAGCTTAGCATGTTCATGTATATTGTAACAAAAGTTAAACATTACTGGACTGGAATTAGCATAATAAGAGGCTAAGAATTAGCACATTAGCATATTAACATCAACAACAAATGCTAATAAGATAATGTGACACTAAATATAATGTATATGTTTTTGTTGTTGTTTCCTGGGCTTTATTTGAATATATTATTTAGCTTCATAGCGTCTGGAACTCTTTAGCATCTTTAGCATTAGCTTGTTTTTTGTCTCATTTTTCCCTCCATGCTCTCTGTTGAAGGACGGCGTCGCCACTGGCAACGGTAACAGGTACCACCTCCTTCAGTGTGAGAGTTAGCATTTAGCATTAGCCTCCCATCCTAGCCTTTCATTTAGCTTTAGCGTCTAACTTTAGCTTCCCATCACTGACATGTACTAAGCATGTGGAAAAAAAACACTGTCTCTTTAAATTCATGAACGAAACTAAAGCAACGTTTGTCTCCACAGGTTATTTCACTCAATCATCAACCTACGCCAGGTGCTGCAGAGCTCCGCCCACTGGCTGCTCCTATTGGATAAGAGCCAGTACCACCATGACCAGTCAAAACCCTTCCTGCAAATGGTGACCTCTGAGCCCATCCCCATTTCACATTTCTTTCTGCAGATGTTATCCTCAGGTGTGCTCCTAGCGTGTTGTAACCTTATGATGTTTGTTCAGGATGACGTGATCTCAGCGCAGGATGCTCTGCCTCAGAAGACGCTGCTCACACTGAGTGATGAGCCCAGGTAAAGGGGCGGGGCTTATATACAGACCAGGGGATTAGTCAGTTCTGGTCTCTTCAAAATTAAGTCAGAGGCTCAGGTGTGAACTGAAATGTTCGTGCTGCTTTCCCATTTGCCTCAGATGGATGTAAAGTTAGCATGCTAACAAGCTAACAAGGAGGTGAACATGAGGCTAACATCACCATGTTAGCAGATAGCACTGTTAGCTGTTTGCATTCTTAGTGTTTCTATCGGTTAGCTTGGTCTGCATTGTCTTTTATGTGTTAGCATTGTTAGCATTATTAGCTATAAGGTTGTTATTAGCTATTAGCATTGTTAGCGTGGTTTCTGTTCTAGGTCGTTGGTCGTCTTTAACCCGACCGAGCAGCTCCGTACGTCCGTCATCAGCGTCGACGTTGATTCTCCGGACGCTCGTGTTGTTGACGCAGAAACAGGTCGACCAATGGCTGCCCAGATCTCTGCAGTGTGGGCGGAGCCAAGCCGACCGTCCTCTGAGTCGTTCCAGGTGAGTAGCCGATAGTTCAGGTCAGTGATTTTTGACGTTGTCCTCTGACCTCGTCTCTTCTTTGCTTCCAGCTCTCATTCGTGGCTGAACTTCCTCCTCTGTCACTTGTCGTGTATCATGTGACCAAAGCGTCGGTTGGCTCCACCCCCCGGACGCGCTACACCGTGTATCGTCATGGTAACCCGCTGACCGTCCACACTGACCACTTCCAGGTGTCCCACCCCCAAGGACCCGAGGCCAACGCCCCCCTGTCGCTTAGCAACAAGCACATTCAGATCTGGAGCTCCCCGGAAACTGGGCTGCTGCAGGTCAGGCTTTTCAAAATAAAAGTCAGTCCAGAGCTTACGTCTGGTGTCTGTTATTAAATCAGGCGTCTTTCCTTTGACCCTCAGAAGCTCCGCCTACAGTCCGGTCTGGTCCGTCAGGTCCAGGTCCAGTTTCTCTGGTATGGAACCAGAACCGCAGCGAACCGGGACAAGAGCGGAGCCTACCTGTTCCTGCCGGGAGAGGAGGGGGGACAGGTGAGACCAGAACCACTGCCCCCCCTTCCCACCTCTCTCTCTCTCTCTCTCTCTCTCTCTCTGATTTATTGTCGATGTCTCTCGCCCCCTCAGCTTTACTCGTCCTCAGAACCGCCGTTGATCCGGGTCTCCAGAGGTCCGGTTTACTCTGACATCACTTCCTGTTACCGTCACTTCACACACACGCTGCGACTCTTCCACCTGGACGGTAACCACAGCAACACACGTGACACAACACATGATTCAACAGGGCAACATCAGCATCAACATGTCAACATGTGTCGCAGGGCATGCTGGGAAATCTCTGCAGATCTCCAACATGGTGGACATCAGGTCAGAGGTCAACCGGGAGCTTGTCATGCGGCTCGTTAGCGACGTCGCCAGCGGCAACCGTTTCTACTCCGACCTCAACGGTTTCCAGGTTTGAATCCATTTAGTGATTGACAGGTGATTGATGAGTGATTGACAGATGGTTGATGAGTGATTGACAGATGATTGATGAGTGATTGATGAGTGATTGACAAGTGATTGACAAGTGATTGACAAGTGGTTGATGAGTGATTGACAGGTGGTCGATGAGTGATTGACAGGTGATTGATGAGTGATTGACAGATGGTTGATGAGTGATTGACAGGTGTTCGATGAGTGATTGACAGGTGATTGATGAGTGATTGACAGATGGTTGATGAGTGATTGACAGCTGGTTGACAGGTGATTGACAGGTGGTTGGTTGTCGGTGCAGATGCAGCAGCGTCGGACTCTGGAGAAGCTTCCTCTGCAGGCGAACTTTTACCCGATGAGCTCGGCGGCGTTTCTCCAGGACTCCACGAGTCGTCTGTCGCTGCTGGCAGCTCAGAGTCAGGCAGTGGCGTCTCTCAGACCAGGTGACCGACCGGTTCAGTAAGTCAGTGATGTGTTGATACCTGTCAGCTGACGGTGGTGTCTACCTGTGCAGGTGAGCTGGAGCTGGTGTTGGACCGGCGTCTGCAGCAGGACGACAACCGCGGCCTCGGTCAGGGCGTCACCGACAACAAGCTGACAGCGAGTCTCTACCACCTGCTGCTGGAGGAGCGCATGGACAAGGCTCAGGTGAGGGGGAGGGGCTTAGGTTAGGGGGAGGGGCTCAGGTGAGGTGGGGGGGCTTAGGTGAGGGGGAGGGGCTTAACAGCAGCTACAGTGATGACATCTTCTTGTGTTTGTACCGCAGGAAGTGGGAGGAGGCTCGGTTCAACATCTGTCGCTGCTCGCCCACCTGACCTCTCTCTCCCTCTGCCACCCGCCAATCAACATGGTCGCCCCCGGTGATGGGCAGCTGCCAAAGCTCCGAGGCTTCCTGCCCCTCCACTCGTCACTGCCATGTGACATTCACCTGCTAAACCTGAGAACGCTGGAAGACGAGCAGGTGAGAACACACGAGAACATATGAGAACATATGAGAACACATGAGAACACACGAGAATACCTGAGAATACACAAGAACACACGAGAACATATAAGAACACCTAAGAACACACGAGAACACACGAGAACATATGAGAACACACAAGAACACCTGAGAACACACAAGAACACACAAGAACATATGAGAACATATGAGAACACACAAGAACATATGAGAACACACGAGAACACCTGAGAATACACAAGAACACACGAGAACATATGAGAACACCTAAGAACACACGAGAACACACGAGAACATATGAGAACACACAAGAACACCTGAGAACACACAAGAACACACAAGAACATATGAGAACATATGAGAACACACAAGAACATATGAGAACACATAAGAACACACAAGAACACCTGAGAATACACACAAACACACGAGAATACCTGAGAACACCTGAGAACACACGAGAACACCTGAGAATACACAAGAACGCACGAGAACATATGAGACCACACGAGAACATATGAGAACACACAAGAACATATGAGAACATATGAGAACACACGAGAACACACGAGAACACCTAAGAACACACAAGAACACATGAGAACACACAAGAACACACAAGAACACCTGAGAATACACAAGAACACACGAGAACACACGAGAATACCTGAGAACACCTGAGAACACACTAGAACACACGAGAACATATGAGAACACACAAGAACATATGAGAACACCTGAGACCTGAGAACACGCGAGAACACCTGAGAACACTTGAGAACACGTCAGATTTTGGACGAATGAAGTTAATAATTGTTTGTGTTTGTAAACAGGAAGCAGGAAGTCCGTCACAGGAAGTTGGCCTCCTCCTCCACAGGAAGGGCTTTGACTGTAGCTCCGCCCCCGACCCTCTGCCGCCGTGCAGGTGGAGCGCGCAGGAGGAGGTCTGTCGTTACCTGGACCAGTGAACGTTTCCCTGTGGATGTCAGAGGTTCAGCTTTCTGTATTCTTTTGTTTCCAGGTGAATCTGGACGACGTCTTCTCTCCTCTTCGGTTCCGTTCTGTCCGTCGGTCCGGTCTCACTCTGCTGCGACACCATGACGAACCCGAGTCGCCACGGCAACAGCAGCTGCGGCCGATGGAGATCAGCGCGTTCCGCGTTCAGATGGACTGAAGCGTCAGAACGTTGCAGTAGCCAATCAGCCGAGGGTCTGGAACACTTAGGAACCAATCAGAGAGCAGTTAGACACACCACCCATGAAGCTAGTTCTGTAACAGAAGGCAGGAAGTACAGGAGACTTTCAGAATAAAAGCACCCGTCAGTCTGAAGGTCAGAGAGCTAATTATTTATTTTAAACACTGAAGATGAATGAATCCATGTCGCGTTGCCACGGCGACAAAAAGGGACCAATCGAATGTTTGTCAGTGAGCGCGTGTTTCCATGACGATGGTGTCTTACCATCTCGTTACTGCTGTTTAACGTGTGAGTGTGGAATTATGGGTAAAAGTAATTGATTTAATTTTATTGGCTGATCGATTTTGCTGTGAAAGGGGAAACATTTTTATAATTTAGAGATTCTGTTTATTTTCTATTTTAATGAAAAAATATATAAAACAAAATATGTGAGTTCTCTGTGGTGAGTTTGTGTTTTTGTGTCAAATTAAAACAGATGAATAAAGAACAGAAGAAGGAAACTATTTGAAACTGATCATGTGAATTTAACTTCTACTGATACTAAAGGTGTTCATGGAGTTCCTCAGGGTTCCGTGCTAGGACCAATACTCTTCACATTAAACGTGTGTGATCAGGAAACACTGCATCAACCTCTTGTCTCAGAGTGACATGAAACACTAGTTGATAATTAACCAGAGACCAGATGAGTCCAGGTTTAGCTTCAGCTCCTCCTCCTTCCACCCTCAAAGACCTGGATCCATTGTATCTGAAACACCTCATTGGACCCGATCATCTCAAAGTTCAGACTGCTTCTGTCCTCTACTCTGAGACCCTGTCCTCTACTCTGAGACCTTGTCCTCTAATCTGAGCTCCTGTCCTCTACTCTGAGCTCCTGTCCTCTACTCTGAGCCCCTGTCCTCTACTCTGAGCTCCTGTCCTCTACTCTGAGACCCTGTCCTCTACTCTAAGCCCCTGTCCTCTCCTCTGAGCTCCTGTCCTGTACTCTGAGCTCCTGTCCTCTACGCTGAGAACCTGTCCTCTACTCTGCGCCCCTGTCCTCTACTCTGCGCCCCTGTCCTCTACTCTGAGCCCCTGTCCTCTACTCTGAGACCCTGTCCTCTGCTCTGAGCTCCTGTCCTCTGCTCTGAGACCTTGTCCTCTACTCTGAGCTCCTGTCCTCTACTCTGAGCTCCTGTCCTCTACTCTGAGCTCCTGTCCTCTACTCTGAGCCCCTGTCCTCTATTCTGAGACCTTGTCCTCTACTCTGAGCTCCTGTCCTCTACTCTGAGCCCCTGTCCTCTACTCTGAGCTCCTGTCCTCTACTCTGAGCCCCTGTCCTCTACTCTGAGCCCCTGTCCTCTATTCTGAGACCTTGTCCTCTACTCTGAGCCCCTGTCCTCTACTCTGAGCCCCTGTCCTCTACTCTGAGCCCCTGTCCTCTACTCTGAGCTCCTGTCCTCTACTCTGAGCTCCTGTCCTCTATTCTGAGCTCCTGTCCTCTACTCTGAGACCCTGTCCTCTACTCTGAGCTCCTGTCCTCTACTCCGAGCTCCTGTCCTCTATTCTGAGCTCCTGTCCTCTACTCTGAGACCCTGTCCTCTACTCTGAGCCCCTGTCCTCTACTCTGAGCCCCTGTCCTCTATTCTGAGACCTTGTCCTCTACTCTGAGCTCCTGTCCTCTACTCTGAGCCCCTGTCCTCTAGTCTGAGCCCCTGTCCTCTACTCTGAGCTCCTGTCCTCTACTCTGAGCTCCTGTCCTCTACTCTGAGCCCCTGTCCTCTACTCTGAGCCCCTGT